>VALG01013835.1:0-17195 GCA_009835305.1 Ipomoea purpurea
TCGCGAAATAGGAATGAATTCTGGTTCCGTCCACGTGTCCAGATCTAATGGATGAGAAACACTGATTTTAAAAAAAAAACGGTGGCATTTTCGTAAATAATTGAACATCGAAGTGCAAGTAAAATGTATTACAAGTGCATGTAAAATGTATTATAGGTGCAAGTAAAAATTTACACTGAGCATCAATACTTAGTTGCACTTATAGTTCTAAGTAGTTGCACCTATAGTTCTAAGTAGTTGCACATAGGTGTAGTTGAGATGAATGTTTGCGAGTGGTTTTCAGAGTATTACTACCCCGAACTCAGATCAATGAATGTTAACAAGGGAAAATTACATGCACTTATAGGTGAAAAGTAGGTGCATAGTTAATAGTTATAGTTATAAATAGTTGCACATATAGTTATAAGCACACCCAAGTGCATGAATGGTTGCGGAAAGTGAATGCTAACAAGCAAAATTACATGCACTAATAGGTGAAAATAGGTGCACTTATAAGAGATTTTACTTGCACTTCGATGTTCAATTATTTACGAAAATGCCACCGCATTTTTTTAAGTTATTAGATCTGGACACGTGTCGCGCGCTGATTCGTTCGCATTTCCTTCCTGGCACTTATTCGCACCTGAGTGCGTCCCTATATATATATATATATATATATATATATATATATATATATATATATATTTTATATAATATATATATCATATATATTATATATATATAAAATCTGTGTGTGTGTGTTGCGCGCGTGCGGTGCGGGGTGCAGTGCGAGGTAACATTGTTTATTGAGATTTTATCAAAAGAAAAGATAGGGGCAGTGAGTATATTGAATTCATTGAAATAGATGAGTTATTTCCAAATGCTACTATTACATATCGAGTTTTCCCATGTTAAGGGCTCTGTTTCTGGAGGTTGGTCTGCATGCAATTTCTAAGGATTGCAGGAAACTTCAATCCATATAATATTACTGTCGGAGAATGACTAATGCAGTTGTTATTGCCATCAAAGAACTGCCCGGATCTTGAGGTATTCCGTCTCTGATAATGAACTACCCGGATCTTGAGGTATTCCGTACTCTGGGGATTGGGTTCTACTGATCACCTTACTGGTAAACCAATGGATGAAGCATGTGGTGCACTTCTTAAGAACTGTAAGAAACTTACACGTCTTTCCATATCTAGTTTATTGACTGACCAGGCTTTTAGTAACATTGGAATGGAAAATATGGAAAATCTGTGATTAAATTGGCAATTATTTTAAAAACCCAAAAAAATATGTATAATATATTATATATATATATGTGTGTTTGTGTGTGTGTGGTGTTGTGTGTGTGTGTGTGTGTGTGTGTGTGTGCGTTGTGATGAGCTAACATTGTTTATTGAGATTTTATCAAAAGAAAAGATAGGGTAGTAGTATATTGAATTCATTGAAATAGATGAGTTATTTTCCAAATGCTACTATTACATATCGAGTTTCCCTGTTAAGGACAATTTTCTGGAGTTGGTCTGCATGGTATTCTGAGGATTGCAAACTTCAATACATATTATCTACTGTCGGAGAATGACTAATGCAGTTTTATTCCATGTCAAAGAACTGCCGGATCTTGACGTATTCCGTCTCTGGAATGGATTGGGTCTGGGCTGACCACCACTACTGGTAAACCAATGGACAAAGCATGTGGTGCACTTCTTAAGAACTGTAAGAAACTTATAAATCTTTCTATATCTAGTTTATTGACTAAACCAGGCTTTTAGTTTACATTGGAAAATATGGAAAATATGTGATAAATTGGCAATTATTCTAAAAACCCAAAAAAATACGTATATATATATATATATATATATATATATAAGTGTGTGTGTGTGTGTGTTGTGTGTGTGTGCGTGTGCGTGTGTGTGTTGTGTGTGCGTGTGTGTCGTGCGCGCGCGTGCGGGGTGCGTTCTTGCTAACATTGTTTATTGAGATTTTATCAAAAATAAAATATAGGGGCAGTGAGTATATTGAATTCACTGAAATAGATGAGTTATTTTCCAACTGCTACTACTTACATATCGAGTTTTCCTTGTTAAGGGCTCTGTTTCTGGAGTTGGTCTGCATGCAATTTCTGAGGATTGTAGGAAACTTCAATCCATATTATATTACTGTCGGAGAATGACTAATGTAGTTGTTATTGCCATGTCAAAGAACGCCCATGATCTTGAGGTATTCCGTCTCTGGATATGGATTGGGTCTGGGGCTGACCACCTTACTGGTAAACCAATGGATAAAGCATGCGGTGCACTTCTTAAGAACTGTAAGAAACTTACACGTCTTTCCATATCTAGTTTATTGACTGACCAGGCTTTTAGTTTGGGAAAATATGGAAAATCTGTGATAAATTGGCAATTATTTTAAAAACCACACATTATTATATATATTATATAAATATATAATAATATATATAGTATATATAGTATTAGTATAATATATGTATAGATAGTATAGTATATATATATACTATATATATATGCGTGTGTGTGTGTGCCGCGTGTGGCGTCTGGCGCTGGTTGCGCGTGCGGGTGCGTGGGTGCGTGCGGGGTCGTGCGAGCTAACATTGTTTATTGAGATTTTATCAAAAGAAAATAGGGGCAGTGAGTATATTGAATTCATTGAAATAGATGAGTTATTTTCCAAATGCTACTATTACATATCAAGTTTTCCCTGTTAAGGACAATGTTTTCTTGAGTTGGTCTGCATGCTATTTCTGAGGATTGCAGGAAACTTCAATCCATATTATATTAACTGTCGGAGAATGACTAATGCAGTTGTTATTGCCCATGTCAAAGAATTCCCGGATCTTGAGGTATTCCGTCTCTGGATAAGGATTGGGTTCTGGGGCTGGACCCACCTTACTGGTAAAGCCAATGGATAAAGCATGTGGGTGGGCACTTCTTAAGAACTGTAAAAGAAACTTAACATGTCTTTCCATATCTAATTTATTGACTGACCAGGCCCATATCTAGTTTATTGACTGACTAGGCTTTTATTTACATTGGAATATATGGAAAATATGTGCGCACCTTGTCTGTTGGTTTTGCTAGAGATAGTGATTTGGGGCTAATATCTTTAGGATTGCCCTAAATTGCAAAAGCTTGAGATTATAGACTGTCCATTTGTAGATTCAGCTTTGCATTCTGGCATTCATCGGATTACAATTTGAGATTTGTTTCGATGTCGGCATGCCAGGTACTCCTCTTCAATGTTGTAAGGAAATTGCTCACCAACTACCCCGCTTAGTTGTGGAAGTGATCAATAGCAATGCGATGGGAATGGATGATGAATACTTTCTGTAGAGGTCTCATTGATTCATAAATGACTTGCTTTCTTTCTCTTGAGTCTCTTGACTCGATATCTTTCTTGCTCAAGCGTTCTCATACTTCTCATTTCTATTCTTGTGCGAGGCAGGTACTCCGAACGCAGTGAAGCCCTAGCGTACGGTGCAATCTCGTGCATCCGCCACATCCGTAACTAAGGAACCTCTTACTCGTGGGGAGGTAGGTCTTCACGAATCGTGAATGACTTAACCGGCTCGGTAATCTAGCCGGCCACATACTCAACTCGCCCACAGAACCACTCTTTTGGTTCTATATCTTTTTTTTCTTTCTTGCTTTCTCTGTGGAATCAGGTATCAAACTTTTTGTGTGCATACCCCCTAACTAGGATTCCAAGCCTGGTGGGCAGTTTCCAACCTTGTAACGTGGGAATATGCCGTGTTACCTATACTGGGACCGCAATGTCCATAAAATCATCCGAGAGGACATAGTCCAAACGGGATCCTCCAAAACCTCACCGATATAGATAATACATAGATATATCTCCCATGCATCAATCTCATGCATGCAACAACTCTACTACTTATCAATGCATCAAAGAATGATATATCATATGCTTATGACTTTTTGAAAGTAATACTTGGGCTCACGTTGGCCCCTTATGCATTTTTGAAATATGATATATGTGAGATGAAAAATACTCTATAACATGCTTCTAAACCATGTATAAAAATCCATATAATACTCAAGGATACAGTATCATATATACTCAGTTTGCAACATAGCAAATTCTATACATTTCTAACAACAAAATAAGCTTCGAATCTCATTGATCAAATATCACATTTTAGTCACGCTTTCATAATAAAACATATTCTCAAGTAATCATGTTTCTCTACTCAATACGAAAATAACATCAGATAACAAGGCAAAACATTTCTTCTTCACAGTGGACTTCAAATTCTCATACTATGTAACAAAACAACTACTAAATCCATCATAACATGCTCATTTTTAATCCAAATTCAACGAAGTCAAAGACAAAACGTGCGTCGAGACGATCCCGAGATAACGAGCCATAAGGGCCCGTGACACCTAGCCCGAAACGACACGTAGCTGAGCCACAAGGCCCCGACCACTGCACAAAACCTCCCAGATCAATACTCAGGGACCTGGGGCGAGACTGCTCATGAGCCGCCCCATGTGTCCCGTTACATGGCCGGGCCTAGGAAACGACCCTCTCCTAGGGCCGTGCCCTAGGCCCGGTTGGCCCCGGCTCTAGCCGACAGCCCTCCTGATGGGCCACGACTAGGGCCGCTGGTCTGATCTGGTGCACATTGTGTGTGTACCATATGACATTTTCATCTGCAAAAACAATCCAAACAAGTCCAAAACATTCTCAACAACTCAAAGACAAATACTAGATCACTTTCAAGCATAAACACAACAAAATCTCATAATTCCTACTCATTTCTACTCAATAAAGAGGCTTCATATAGCCAAATTTAAGAGGGAGTCCATGGGGTTATACCTCTTGTTGTTTCCTCTTCTTGTGTGGTTCTCCTCCTTCTTCTCCACTCAGACAACACTTCCTTCAAGACCTAAACTCCCCAACAAACCACACAAACCAAACTTAAGGAATAACTCAGAGATTGGAAGCAAAGAAGATGGAAACCTATAAGAAGGAATGAAGGAATGGATGGCTGAGAATGAAGTTGGGAATGCTTACTGCAAGTTTTCTTCTTCTACCAGAGCTTGGAGAGGCAAGGATGGATCGGGAAAAACAATGAGAATAGTGGACGTGGAGTATAAATAGGGTGCAAAATCCTAGGTAGATGCTCAATGATTGGTTGGGGCAAAAGGGTAATTTTAGCTTGCTTTCTAAAGTATCAGACAAAGCTTTGTGGTTCACCTTGTATCATGAATCAAGGGCTAGAATGCTATTTTTAAATACTTTGGGGTTGAAAATGAATTTTCTCAAAAAGTCTTCTAGATGAAACACTTGTTTAAAACTTCTTTGAATTCTCCCGGTTCACTCAGATTGGTCTCTCAATTTAAAACTTGGTACGCGAGTTACCCGAAAATTTAGAATTTTGGAATAAAATAAGTTTTGGTGTCGAATTAATTTAAAATGTAAATAAAATAATTTATTCAATCACCAATTGACCGCAACAATTTTTAATGGAGTGAAAATAGCTATTTTGGAATTTTTTTAAAATTTGATTTATAAAATAAATTTTTGGGTTGTTACACGGACGGAGCCAAAGAGGGCAGAGGCAGCAGCCCCTCCCCCACCCCCACCCCAAAATATAATAGTCAGGGCCGGTTCTAAGCATGTCTAACATGTGCAATCGCACAGGGAACGATTTTAATAAACTGTAAATATCGGGTTTCGATTCTAAATTGTATTGGAATATTTTCAGTTTGGTTGCTATAGTTAGTTTTGGTTTGAACCCAATATATATGGTCAATAATTTGTTAGAGAAGAAAAATAAATGAAATATGTATTTTAAATATTTATTTTAAGGGTAATATATGTCCATTAAAACATTTTTAGAGGGGAAAAAAGAGCACTTAAAATAATTCAGGGGGGAAAAGTGCTATAAGTATATATACTCAGGGGGAAAAAGTGTCATTTCCCTTATAACAATATTAGCTCTTTATTTTTTGTTTTTTCCCCCAAAAAATTACAATTTTAACAGTTTTTAGAAATTCGATTATTAATTTATTTAATTTTTTTCGAATATAAGTTCATTTGGTTCAATTTTTTAAACAAGTTTTTAACTTGATAGTCGATTTATTCTGTTATAACTAATTGTTTGTTTTTTTTTATAAGAGTTAATTTTTATTATTTTCCAAGATATATAGGTGGCGGTCCACTATTATATATTTTTTTTATCAGAACATCCTCTTTTGGTCCTCGAAATGCCATTGTATTTAACAAAATTTCAACAATTTTTTTGATAAATGACCAAAAATTGGTAATGTCATAATAAACGCAAATTATGTTGTGGACTCGTGTCCACAATGCATTGTGGACACGAGTCCAAAATGACGGCATTCCAGTTTTGTTAAAAAATTGATTTTGTCTCGCCGTTAACGACGTTATTTGTTTGTGGAATTATGAATGTCAGTTATGAAATTATAAATGTACAGTTATGAAATTATGAATACAGAGCTCTGACATTATAAACTTATAATTATGAACATTATATGTGATAAAATTATTGAACTAGAGCTTCGAAAATATGAAATGTTCAGTTATGAAATTATGAATGTACAGTTATGGAATTATGAACACAGAGCCTCTGACATTATGAACTTCAATTATGAACATATAGTGATAAATTATGACATAGAGCTTCGGAAAATTATGAATGTTCAGTTATGAAATTATGAATTGTAATTTATGAAATTATGAACACAGAGCTCTTGACATTATGAACTTACAATTATGAACATATAGTGATAAAATTATGAACATAGAGCTTCGAAAATTATGAATGTTCAGTTATGGAAGTATGAATGTACAATTATGGAATTATGAACACAGAGCTCTGACATTTATGAACTCACAATTATGACATATAATGATAAATTATGAACATATGCTCCTACAACAAAGCGGTCTGAATTAAAAAAAAAAAATTGTGGAAGATAACGGTGCCACTAACGGCACCGTTACCGTGTCCACAATGTATGCTGGACACGGCTGGAGAGCTTTGTTTTGGACTTTGATTTTTTTTTTTTTTTTTTTTTTTTGAGTTCTGATTCAGCATGTATTAATAGGTCAAATTGTGCTTGAATTCGAGCTCGGATCGAGCTTGAATTCGAGCACAAGTTCGCGAACTCGAATCCAAGTCGAGCAGCTCGAGCTCGAGCTCGAGCCCCATTTCCGAGCTCGAGCTCCCCTCTAACAAATCGAGCTCGAGCTCGAGCTACCCAAAGCTCGAACTCGGCTTGGCTCGTTAGCAGCCCTAGACACTGGTCCATAGCATAACGATTGGTCATAATAATATTATGACCAAAATGAAATATTCTGATAAAAAAAAGACTAAAAGTGGACTGCCACTCATAAATCTAGGACTAAAAATGGAATTAACTCTCTTTTATAACCTACAAACCTCACAGGCAAAAAATGAATAAAATGAGAGAAACTTTCAATATAAAGTTATATGTATGTAGGGGTGTCAAATTGGGTCGAAGCCCGCGGGATGGCCCGCACCCGCCCGCCAATGGGCTCGGGTTAGAGCTGTAGAAAAACTGGCCCGCGGAGGGCAAATTATATCATGGACCCAGGTCCAAAACGACACCGTTTTGCTTCAAAACGACGTCGTCTGAATTAAAAAAAAAAATGCTTCCTACATTATATTTGTCTTCAGAATTCGTTCTTCTATATTCTCAACTTTTGAACTGAATATTCATAATTTTAGAACAGAATATTCACAATTTTAGATTCAATATACAAAATTACAGAACTCAATATTCACACATTGCATAACTCAATATTCACAATTTTTGAACTCTATATTCACTATTACAGAATTCTATATTCACAATTTCATAACTTTATATTCACAATTAAAGAACTATTATATTCACAAATACCAGAACTCTATATTCAACAGTATAACATAATTTTTGAATCTATACTCACAATTTTGAACTCTATATTCATATCACAAAAAAAAAAATATTATTGGCTGAGGAAACAGTGCCACTAACACCGTTATCAGACACGCAAAGCTACGTCGTTTTGAACTTGGGTCAATGACATAACAATTGCCCGTGGAGGCCACGCTCGCGCGGGTTCGCAGAGTTTTTTTTTTTTTTTTTTTAAATAAAATAAATAAATAAAGATAATAAATAAATAAATAATATATAGGGTATATATATATGGTATCATTGGTAGGTTGGGCTGGGGGTTGTGCGACGGGGTACTTTAATAGTATGGGTTTATAATAGTTATACTATATACATCAAGGTTGTAAAATCGGGTGTTAGGCAGACTCTTTGACCGGTTGTGGCGATTTCCCCTTAGGCGGGGGCCCGCCTGGTTACCGCGCGCACCTAGCCATTCGCCTAGCGACGTAACTGGACGATTTGGCCGCTAGGCCGTCTAGTTAGTCAACGTCGGTAACGTCGTTCTGATTGTCGGAGTCGAGTTAACGGGCCGGGATCCGCCGTTCGACTCTATTTTTTTATGTTAATTCATATAGTATGGTGTGTGGTGCGCAGCCATACATTTATATAATATAGATCGATAGCTGATACAATTCGTTAAGGGACTAATATGATTACTCTTTGAATCTTTGGATGGATTGTGGTATTTGGAGGTAGTATCAGTATTGGGTAATTTTTTAATATTTCTTAATCGTGATTATGTCGTTGTGAATGGTGTTGATTTTGTTTTTGTAAAGAGGCATTGTTTTGGGGATCCATGTATAACTGTCGCGATGAGGGATTATCAGGTGGTGATTGCATTTGTTGGCTGTTATTTGAGTTCAAGATGGTTGAAATACCAACTACGCTCATGTAAAATTGGGTATGAGGTACGGCAAGTCGGGGCGGTGGAGGCTAACGCGACTGTTGTTTTTTTTTTGTGCCCGTCTAGCGCCAGGCCTAGATGTCCGGGTGCTACTAGGCGCTGTGGGCGCGGGGGGTGCGCTGGGGGTGGGCCGGGCCCGACTGCGGCCTAGCCCAATGGCACATCCTATGATATAGTAGTAGTTATATATATAATATATATAGTAGGTATACTGATATATTATGATATAATATATCTAAAAACTAATAGTCTCAAGCAAAAAAACAAAAAATTTTACATGTTATATCCCTCATTGATGTCCTAATTTTTAATGCTAACTATTTCTGTCATTGTGCTTTTAGAGTTGTTACTGTACAAATTTTTGGACAAAAATACGCGGTTGGTAGCCGGTCTGTTATAACTTTCCGTTATCTTTTTCGGTTAGCTTTGCTGTCTCATGTACAAATGCAGGTCTGACGTGGAGGTATGCTGCTTTGCTTAGTTGATTCGTTTGAATTAATAACAAGGCGTAATATTTGTAAGAGGTGAGGATGCGGAGTAAGGTACATTGCTCATTGATATATTAGGATGTGAATGATGGTAAGATGAAATTTGTATGTGCGAGCTGCTGATTTACGCTAATTGTAGTAAAGATGTTGTTAGTTTTTTTAAGAGATAGAATATTACGTTGGGGCATCATGTTTTTCCCCAACGCGCGATAAAACAGATTAGTGGTGAGTGATGGTGATATGGAGGTTGCGCGTTTGATAGTCAATCTCTGAAATCAGTCTTACGTGGTGGAACTCGCGTGGCCGCGTGGGTTAAGGTTGTGACGGTGGTCTGTGTCGCCGGTATTCTGAGTCAGTCGCTTGAATGAGAGTGGTTGATCATTTTTGATGTTTTGATTTGTGTAGAGGTATGGTTTTGGGAACATAATATTTGTTTGCCGGTGATGTGTATAGTAAGTCCCAGAGAACCGTCCCAACCCAGAAACCCTAGATTGAGTTACTGCAGATTCAGTGTAGTGGGCCCGGTTCTCGTTTCTCTCTGCAGGTCTGCGAAGAAGGTGAAGAGCTGACTGTCGGTCCTTTTAACCCGACCCGCACGGCACGCGAGTCTGGGCACCACGCGCTGGGCGCGCGAGTGGCTGACTGTTGCGTCCTTCTTGCCTCCAGGTCGTTGCCTCGTCTTCGCTCTGCTTCCGCGCTGGCAGCCGCTCGGTGCACGCGTCTCTGCCCGTCCAGGTTGTCAGATAGATTGTTCATTTAAGTATTTCGGTTTATAGATAAATCGTCTGGGAACGGTTGTACTTTTGTTTGAGAAATGATGATATCTTTGAAATTGGAATAGATTAAAGTAGCACTAGCGCGTTGTGTTGTTGTTATGTCGATAGTTTCATCTTACAAATTTCAGACATAGAGTGGATCTTCGGCTGTGTCTTGCCTATGATGGGGCCTGTTTAGCTTTTCGAATTCAAAACCGCAGTGAATAGTTTACTCTTCTCGTGAATGTGATCAAAGGCGTATATGTAATGGTTTCGTATTCTGGTTTTTTGATGTGAGTCTCGTTTAATTTTTTCCCCGAGTATAGACTCAGTACCTGAGGGTTGATCTCCTTGTGCCGATCTAGAGATTTAGACGGGTGCGCTGTGGTGAAGAGAACATATGGCGTGGTACCAATGATTTTAGGGCGCCTGGATGAGGGCTTCGGAGGCAAAACTTACAAGCGAAAGAGGCCGAGAAGGAAGCCCCCGGGGAGGAGGACGATGCTGCTGCCATGGAGGTGGAAAAGGAAAACGGCCCCCCTCCGTTGAAAAGGCAGGCGGTCCCTTCTTCTGAGGATCCGAACAACGCGGTGGTGGGAAGGGTGACGTACGATGGTGTTATAGCGGGGAGGGTGTCAGGGAGGAAGTGGAAGCAGGCGCGAGGACGCACAGGTCATCGGCGTTGCAGGTGAGCAGGAAGGGGAAGACTCTGGAGCAGAGGGTGAAGGAGAAGGAGATAAAGAAGCGTATAAGGAGAGAATGAATGAACTGAAGGAGGAGATAAGGCAGACAAGATAGAGAAGAGCAGAAGAGGGAGGAGAGGGAGAAGAGGAAGAAGGAGAACATTCTCAAGTCTGGCACCAATTTCAGAAGATCACTAACCCAAAGACTCTTAAGAAAATTGCCAATCTGCCAAGCATAAGAAGCTCCTCAAGGTTGTTTCCGATGATCTTCTTAAGGCCGGCACAAGTAGTATCGTCTTCTTTATTGCCCTTTAGCCTTTACTTGTGCTTCTTAAACCAAATGGTATGATTTTGTTTGCTGCCCTTTTATTTCAATTTCAATTATGTAGTCACAAAGTAGCCACATAAACTGTGACATCAAATTGGTACACTAAAAATGCAATGACTGATTCTATGAAAACTCTCTGCTTAGAGTAGCCATACTTCTTGTACACTTGAAACTACTACAAAGTGTTTGCTACATGCTATCTGTTTTTTTGGGTGTAGCCCAAAACTTTCACTGTCAAACCCAATGACTATTCCCATTATTGTACGGCACCTTTATTGGTGAGACAGTTGGCCTGGAGATTTAAGGTTGTTGCATGTATTTGTTGATCTATCTGTCATCATATTCTTATGCCTCGGATTTGAGGGGATGTCTTACACAAACTAGATCGTCCAACTTATTGCCATCCATTTTGTACATAGAGACACCTTCCATCCGAATAAAATGTTGCCTTGTCTCTTCCCTCAGGTTCTTGAAAGGCAGAACTTCCCATTTACTGTATTTTGAGTTCTTCCTCACATCTGTCATATCTGGAGATCCAGATATCGGCCCGCTCCCATATGGACCTGCATTGCCCCACACCTTGCAGTTCACAAACTGTCCCAATCGATCAACCCCCGCACTTCTTTTCAATTGCAAAGCAGCTTTCTGAGCCTTGTTTATCATTTCTCGACTAGGAACATCCGACCAGTCTTGCTTCCTTTGTGCTCTCATGGGAGAATGGATCCGAATAACCTTACAAGTAAGGAAAACCCTATTCTTGGTTAGAAAGAGTATTGGTTGAAGACACAATTCATTAGAAAATTACACTTACACCAAGACATTCCAACAGCTGGTAGTACGCCCTCCCTTGAAGTGGGTTGTGCCCTTTCCTTGGTGTCGAAAAGTACCGCGTCCTAGAAAACACAGAGTCATCAATCTATTATCATCCTTTCACTACATAATTCCGCAACTTACCACTCTGTATAGCCAGGATCAACTGTAAAACCGTATATCGTAACCAATGTCACACATGGAAAGCGCTAGTTCTATTGATTTCATTCCGGTTCCTTTAGCACCTCTGCGCAAGACAATACCTTGGAAGAGGTAAACTGGATTTGGTATGCGCTGCCAACATAAAATTGGATTTCGAGTTTAAAAATCAATGTCGTTGATGAAAGAAGACAAAAAAAGATGACATAAAGAACATTGTACATCTGAGGAAATATTACCTTTATCATTGCATTTGGAAGTCTCTGTGTGTAGACTTTTAATTATAAGCACCTCATCATCTGCCAATGAATTAAAAGGAGAAAACAGTGGCCCAGATATCGCTGAAACTAACTTTATAAAGACGCAGACTTACCAAGCATAAAGCAGCTAATTTGATAATAATAATATAACTTACCTGACCATTAAGAATCGTAATCATATTACCAGCAGCACCTCTCACAACCAAGCGAAAATCCCGCTTTCAGACCAACATACTTGGCATATTTCTGCAAGATATATGCAAAAGAACAAAACAAATTAGAATTTCACCTAAATCAAAAAGGAAGAGAGGTCCCTACTGCCAGTACAAAAATCTTATGACTTATTATGGGAAAACACCACAAGAAATATGGCACGACTCGTTAACAGGAGCTTCGTTGTCTCTTTTTTATAACTGCATTCGTGACTATCAATTTCTGGTCAAAACTCTTCTTCAAGAGGTCGCCTGAATTCCCCAACAACAGCAACATGTTCGCAACTGTCTGGGGTGAAAGGGTGGCTGTGCAGGTTAAAATTATATAAGATGCTCCTCACAAAGAGTCCGGTTGTAGCATTTGTCAGCGCCTCTACAATTAAGAATAAATAGAATACAGAATTGCAACAATTAGGGGGAAACTAAAATGGGATTACTGAAAGATGGAGTTCAAAGTTGAAACATACAATTGGTGCTATCCTTTTTGCTGCATAGTCTAACCATCCATCAGGCCTAGCATCCAGATATTCTCTCGTCAACACAGTGGTCATGTTACGATACTGCATTTCAAATTACCTCATTTTATTTAAAGCTAATAGCTATAGTGAAAGTTAGGAAACAACGAGGACAAACCTGTTCCCACAACAGAATAGCCTCACAAACATCATATTTGTACTCAAGGGGTTCGAAAATCTTGAATTGCTCATTGTACTGCAAATAAATGTCGTAAATTATAGAGGGGATAGTTAAGGAGACAAACGAAGAAACTACAGGTAGAGACATACCCAAGTGCTGTTTGTTCCTTCGGGGAATTTGAGAATTATATTACAATGATCAATAATATGACTTGTAAGCCAAGCCCTCCTATTTGCCTAACAACAAATTCAACTCAGCATCCAAAGGGATCAAGAGGCATAAAAATCAATCAAAAAGGGAATGACATGGCAAAAGTTAGGGAGAAGGCAAGAAAAATTCGCATCCACAACGGGAATGTGTCTAAAATGGAAAAAAAAAAGGTTAATCCGAAACTAAAAAGATCCAATAGTAAACAGTATATTAGCATTCAATGTAGTGTTGCAAAAATCGCGCCTAGGCGCCTAGGCGGTCGGCCTCCTAGGCGCTCTAGGCGGTCCCCAGGCGCCTAGAGGGCCGGCCTAGCGATTTTTTAACATTGATTCAAAGTGAAGTGGATGGATGCCCGACATAGATCTCTAAGGGTGTCAAATAGGACATCAACTTCATAGATTGGTTCAAAAGTAAAGATGACCGACCACGCATTGCTGAAGGCCGGACTGAAAATCAGATAAGATCCGGATTTGCTCTCGGTCGATGACATTAACGCCGCCGTTACCTGCAATGGAAATAATGTCGTCGGTGCCAGAGAATGTAAATTCGAATATATTTCTGTTTTTTAAAAGATTTCCAGATTGCTTCAATTCGAAACAAGCTCGAGGATTAAAAAATAAACAAATACTACTCTGTATAATAATTAGGGCTAGAAAGGGTGGGAATAAAAAGGAAACCAGTGAAAAGGGAGGACTGAATGGTGAAAAACGATGATGGAGAAAATGGCAGCTGCAAAGAGAAAATGAAGAAGAGTTGGCCTCCAACTGCTTCTATTGTTGCTAGATGTCCCCCCCGATACCAGCTTTGGAGGTTTTGTCATCATCATCTTCCTTCCGCTCATTCTATATCTATGATCAGTGTCGCCGACTATTATAAATTTATAATGAAGGCATTCAGCATAATTTCAAAATCACATATATATACAAATATACAGTAATACGAAAAACTTCAATATTTATACATACCTTATCTCCTAAATGATGTCTTAAAAACTGCAGAACCATCCATTCTCATTTCTCCCCCAAATGACAATTCACAACTGTATATTCACAGTTCACAGTTTTTGTATAAACTTCAAGAATATTCAACAATATGACAGTATATATCACAAAATCACATATATTCATTAATATCACAAAATTCATAAAATTCAAGAATTAAAACTAACAATTATCAGTATATTCATAAATTCATAACAAAATTAGAATTACACAAAATTTGAATTTAAACTTTAATTTTCAGGAAACATTAACAAATTTTCTGTAAATAAATTATAGTTAAACGTTAATTTTCTGAAAAAAAACAAAACTAATAAAAAAAATCTGGAAAAATCTTAGTTAAATTACAAATTTCTGTCCTATTTTCAGCTTAGTATCTCCTGTGTATTTATATCCTAGCTTGTTCTTGGTGATCCATTAAACAGACCACCATTAAAGCTTAACGAATTTTCAGGGAAACATTAACGAATTTTCTGTAAATAAATTAGTCTGTCAGTCTCTAAAATTAGCACTAATACACAGATTAGAGACAATATACTGATTACAGGGAAAATATGTCAATATACACAGTAACACCATCCCATTGTTCATAAACCATCAATTGAATCTGGAGCCTCCATTACACTTATCCATTTCAAATTTTACTGTTTTTGGCATTATGCAATTGAGTGTATAGTTGTAAACAACACGCTTTGAAGTAAAAATGCCAAGAAAAATTGAGGATTTTACAAAATAGACCCCCCAAAAAACAGTCACTTCAATCCAAAAAAATTCAAATAAACCAATTTCTAAAGCTTTTCACAATCTCAATCCCATAGTCCCATTGAAGAAATTCAAACCAACCATTTATTGAGTACAGCTCAAAGGATTCTTACCCAACTTGATGGTGTATGAACAATATAGGAAATCGAAATTAAAAACAAAGACATAATAAACCGTAAGAACTAACATTATTATAGCAAATTAGCACTGCAGAAACCAGCAACTAACATCAAAACTCAAAAAAAAAAAAAAAAAAAAAAAAATACACACACACACAAGTGCTGCTGTGCACAACTAACATCAGTACATCACCTACCTCTCTAAATCTCTCTATCCTCAGCAGTCAGCTCTCAACTATAGGGAAATTAGGGCAAAACAAAATTAGGGAAATTAGGGCAAAATCAGATTTCAAACCTCAAAACTTAGGCCAAACAATTGAACAAATTAATGAACTTAAGATTTATAGTCCAAGGGGTAAGAAGTTGAGAACGAGACTACGAACCTGAGGCGAAGCGGCGACTGAACGGTGGTGAAGACGGAGGCGGCTCACGACCGGCGACTGAGGCGGGCTGAGAGTGAAGACGGAGACCGGGAAGCTGGTGGGCGGTGCGTCGTGGAGTGGTTAGTTTATTTCGGAATTGAATTATTACTTTCCATTGTTTTTTGTTTTCATGATGCATGGACACGTAACCAATAACAGGATCAGTTAAGTTACGGAAAATGATTTGTTAAGAAACTTCTTTAGATAGACTAGTTTTTACACGCGCATGCACAAATGGATTAATGCTTTTGGCGGGGGGTGGGGAGGGGGGGATTAATGCCCATTTTTATAGTCAGTAATTCTTATATTAAATATAAAAAAATAGAAAATTAAAATATTTTAAATTATTTAATATAATAATATTTTGACTTCACTGGTCAAGTATTTATTATTTTTATAGAATACAAAATTAAATTAAAATTTGTATAGTTAAATATAATATCTAATTATGTGCATATTCAAATAAGTTTATAGAAAGAATTTACATAATTACATTATTTATTCTTAATGTATTTCATCTATATTATAATTTTCACATACGAATAATAACTAAGATATTACATTTGGAAAGTAATTTAAATTTGTATGAGTAAATTTAAACTCTAATTGAACACATTTTTTATATGATTATATAATATATATCTATTTTATTTTTTAAAAGTACATTTTTATATGATTAATAATATATAACTATTTTTTTTCAAATGTTTTTTTTTTAATAATAAAGGATGTTGTGGCATTAATTGTAACATTAATTATTTTCCAAATCATATATCTTTATTATAGTTAAGATTTAAATAAATATTTAAAAGTATATCAATTAAAGATTATAAGGAGAAGTTTAATATATAAGAAAATTAAATGTCGAATTTGTTTATTTAAATATGTAACTCAATGTATATGAATACAAGATGAATATAAGAAATTATAATTGTCACTAAAATATATTTTTACAACTTTGTAAATCGATAGTCTAAATACTTGGTCTAAAACAATAGTCTAAATAAATAATACTTTTGGTTTTAATTTTCTAAGTATTCTTAATTCTCTTTTGAAACATTGTCATTGTCATCTTCACTATTTTTCATCTTCTGTTTTGTTGGTAGTGTGTTATTTGCAATTGGTTATTGGGGTAGCATATATAGATGACAACATGCAAATGAAATTATAGTGTAGGAAGCTGTTAATTTTCCTTGATGTGTTATTGACCGGATCTTAGTAGTATATGACTCTTGATGTTGCAAGCACTTTTGATTTTGCAGTGGTAGTTTGTTCCTCTACATGTTTCATGTGAGAGTATTGAATAAAAATTAATATTTATTATATTTGTATAAGGTTCATGAGTAGTACCTCTTGTTCTATTTTCATAATTTGTTACTTGATAGTAACAACAATAACTCTTCAGGTAGTTCGAATATATTTACAACATGTCTAGTTTCATCAATAATTTCCACATCCATTTTGTACATGTTCATTTTAAATTCATACTTTTAG
>VALG01013836.1:2244-17539 GCA_009835305.1 Ipomoea purpurea
TGGGGGTTGGCAATGAGATAATTTGAGGTATATAATTTCTGTAAAGAATATATACTATACTGAGAATTCATCTAATGTTGTACTGCTCTATATGTAATCCAGAATTTTCTCTTAAGTAGGAAACAGATGTATTGTCGAGAATAATATCAGAATAATAGAGATTTCTCATGAATTTTGATTTGGTATGTAACTATGTATTAACATTCAAGTCATATAATTCATGATCTTGTCCAAAGCAAAGAATTAAGAATATATCCACAAGTGATATTCGATTATTTGCAAATTGATTTTTTTTTTAGTACTACTGTCTCTGTTATAATGTAGTATTTGTTCATAATTATTTTCTCAACCTACTAAAGTAAAGATTCAATACTGTCCTACTGAGGATCAAACTCATGACCTTTAATTTGGGAGAGTCATTTCGTGCCACTAGACCACAAGGTCATTAGCCAAATTGGGATATAATTGTTTGAAAATTTTCAACATAGAAGCCACCCGACATAATGTTTGGGAATAATTTTCTCAGTGTTAAGTGTATGTGTGCGAAGTATCTGTCTTATTATTTATCACTTTGGTATATATAAGAGGTATACCTAAGAGAGTGAAAAATCAAATTTATAACTTATGTCACTTGACTAAACTATTGAGCTTTGGTTTATTACAAAAAGGAATTAGCATACACATTTTTTTATCAAGTTCTTTTCCACATTTCGATGGAAAGATGCTTGGACCTTTGCCTCTAAGCCTCCCATCCACACGCACTTACCATCATGACTGGTCGAGAATTTACCAATACGTTAAACTATAATTAATTATAAAAGGAACTTTATATTTATATGTTGTATGTGGTTATCAACCCCTATTTAAAATAAAACTTTCACGAGTACCCTAATATTTATATTCGTATAAATCAAATAAATTAAGATCTTATTTACAAGATCAAAATTAATAAATAAATAAATCACTTACACTACAAGGATGTAGTTAGCAAACACATTTTATCAAGTTATTGTAGATTTTATCTCCTCATAACTACTCATATTTTGAAAAATGCACTGAATTTGGATCTCCAATTTGAACGAAAAAAAGTATAGGAACTAAATGAATTACTACACTTACAATTTTAGCATTTCGTATCAAGGAATTATACTTCAATCATTGCAAGCATGATTGATGAGTCACGGGAGCCACCAAACAAAATTAATAATAATAATAATAAATAATATAATAATAATATAATATAATAATCAATATAATAATTATAATAATATAATAATAATTAATATAAATGTTCAAAAAAAAAAAAAACAACAACAACAACAACAATAATAATAATAATAATACTAATAATAATAATAATAATAATACATAATAATAATAATAAATATTAATAATAATAATAATAATAATAATAATAATTAATATAAAGTGCTCTATGGCTCATGCTTTAGATGTTAGTGAAAAGCCAAACACCATATGATTGGTTGATTACATTAGTACTAAGCTGGTTTGTGCTCAAGTTTGAGAGGATTGGAGAGATAGACAATTAAAGAGAAAAGAGGAGAATTCATTGTTGTGAAAGTGATAGGGTTTTACTGATTCATCTAAAGTGCAGTACTTTACAATTATAAGTTGACGGATTAAACTTGTTGGTTATATAAGTGCATGTATGTGTTTTATGAATTAGTTGTGGTAATATTTAATGCTTCACTAACTTCAAAAATTTTGGTAATTAATTACATGTATTTAATTTATATTCCCCCCACTCCCAACCATACACACATGTGTTTGTATAATGCGCTCATTGTTCAATTAAAACTAATACTCAATATGAAAATTAACAATAAGTAAATAAATAATCAAGCTTTTTTAAATATGAATTAATTTACATTAATATAAATAAAACTAATTATTTTTAATATCAATCAAAATGAGTATTTCAATCTTGTCATAAAAAAGTAGTGATAAAAATGAGTATTGTTTTACGATAAAAAAAAATAAAAGGTCATGTCCTACAATTTACTATTAAAAATAAAGGGCCGAGTTTTTATTCAATCATCTAACTGCTTGTCGACTGTTTAAAACCTTTTGAAATGATGAATTTTTATAGATTTTAAACAATTTTTATAGATTTTTCTAAACTTTAGTATTATTTTTTTTTACGAGTCTATAAATGTCTTTATATCACAAACACTTATGAATATTATTATTTTATTAAATTTACAATTTTTTTTATTTTAAACATATTACAAAAGTCACTAAACTTAAAATAAATACACCACTTACCAAATATTCACCTGATTTATATTACATGCTTATTATTGTAATCTTATTATAAAAATTTTATAATATATCATATATTTTTTAAAGATTTTAAAAAATATTTGTATTCCAATTTTAAACAAAAAAAATTATGTTAGTTTTTCATAAAAACATAGTATTTTATAAATTTAAAACAATAATCAAATTATAAGATACAATTAAAAAAAAAACAATCTATTTTGTTTAGGACAATTATCGCTCACTAAATACATATGATATTACAAGAAAAAATTGATAAACTCAATTGTATTATTATCCTATTAGTGTTCTCTATTGGGATGATAAAACAATAAGAAGCAAAAAGTATACTTAACTTTTTAGAGGTTAGAAAAGTTTGTAACTTTAGGAGAGAGATAAAGTAGGTAGAATTTAGGCATGAATAAAATGTATGATAATGAAGGAAAAATAATTTGTTGAATTTAGGTATAAGATTTGTAGAGTAGTTTAAATATGAAGAAAAAAAAAATTGAGTCTTGATAGATAGAGAAAGCATTAAGAGTTGGTAGAAAAAAAGTTTAGAAATTTGAGGGTAGATGGATGGATTTCAACTATTTATATTTTAGATAAAAAGCTTACAAAAGTCATAATATAATAAATAAGTTGATAAAAGTTCAAAACTTCTTGAATATATGCTAATAGAATTTTAAAAATTCTTTAAAAGTCGATCATAATCGAATATTATCAGACTTTTCAACATTCTTTACAAATCCCGCTTTTAAATACTCCCTAAAAATTTGAATTGAATATAATGCCTCTAAACATTTAAAGTTGTCTATGAAAGTTAGAATCCAATACACCCAAGTATTTTTAATGCAATTTTGATGACCATTAATGACCACATATACATAAGTGAGTGTTCAGGTAAAACCATGTTCTGATGTACAAGGGGAGAACTAATATGATCCATCCATTTGGTAGATCACGGTTGAGGATTATTGAAAAATTGGAAAAAGAGACATATCGGTTTTATAAGTATTGAAAACTTTCAAGTTTGTAATAATTATAAAATAAATCTCGTTTTTTTTTTTTTTTTACTAAAATCTCCAACCATTGATGAATCATGATAGACGGTTGTGATCTTTCCTCATTTTTCACAGGAGGAGTTGTTCTCATTTAAACTCACCCACACACATACACACACACGTGTGTGTGTGTGTGTGCGTGTGTGTGTCTCATGAGAACTATGAACTAATCTACGATTGTCCATCTAGGATTATCAATGGATAGAAAATAAGGGGAAAAAAGGTAGGGTCAATTTCATAATATACAAACTTTTAAAATTGGTATACTTACGAAATTGTTCGACTTGTCTTTTTTTTTTTCCTCAATATTTTTCTTATTTTTAAACCCTTAGACCTACTAGATCAATGGTTAGGATTTGTCCATAAGCATAACATAGGGGAGGAAGGTGATCAAAATCAGGTAGTACCTTCTGTGCACTAAAAGCATTTCCAATTGCACAGTTAACTATTTTTAAATGCATTATCAAGCATTTCTAAATTCAATATCGTAATTACACTGGGAGGAGGGTGATGTGAATCAGATAGTGCCTTCTGTGCACCGTCAAGCATTTCCAAATTCATTGTCAATCATTTCCAAATGTACTGTCAAACATTTCTAAATGTACAATCGTAATGGGGAGGAAGTTGATGGGGATTAGGTAGTGCCTTTTGTGAACTCAAAGCATTTCTAAATGCACAATAGTAATTACAAAAATGACAAAAGTATCACTGCATTTTACCCCTTTTCATTAATTTCAGTCTTTGATCATGTTTTGATGGACGGACTACATTTGTCCGCACATCCGCACCGCATGTAAACCTCTACTCTATGTAAAAAGTGTGGACACAAGTTTTCAATAATTATAAAATTTTTGACCCTATATATTTTTTTACTAAAACCCTTAACCATTGATCAATCCAGATGAACGGCTGAGATCAGTTCTCACTTTTTACAGAAGAATCGTGGATCCGTGAGACGGCTTCACAAGAGAATCATTCTAGAAAAAATTGTAGGATAATTATAGCAAGGACACTAATAATACAAAAATTTCCTTAAAATGGGATATGACGCACTGCCACTGCCATCAGATAAAATGAAATTAGCACATTTTATGGAATAGCCTTATCCCTGTCCAAGACAATGGAACCACAACTTTAAGATGCTAAAACATTAAAACAAAGATAGGATTATCTAAGATTCCAATAATGGTAATACTAATTCATTATTCAATTCCAATTCGATTGATTCAATCTTCAAAGAACTACAATAACTACATGCCAAGAATATATCACATTCCGATGCTCTTAGTGAAGTTCTTTCGACATGTTTTATGATTAATTGCGTATTGTCACATTAGTGATTTGCCACCCCATCTTCATTCTCTTATTCCATGTAATTTAGAAAATAATTATTAGTATATATTCCGTGTTTTATTAATAAAAAAGAATAAATAATTTAAGTGAGAAAAAGTTATCTCATAATTAGAGTATATTATGTGATATGGTAAATACACCAAGTTATACGACTAGATTTACGTATTGATTGTAATATGTGGGTTCGGGAATGAGTGATAGTGGGTCGGAGGTTCCCGAACCGTTATAGGTTAGGTGAAAGTTCAAAAGTCCCACTCAATAGACATTTAATGCGCTATTTATAGAGATTAGGAGGGAGCATATGCCGGGTGTTCGCCATGCTCGCCACGTGCCTATGGATGTCAATCTTAACCCGAACCTGATGGGCTGGCCGGATAAAATCAAAATCGACAGGTCATGGCCCAAACGGGCTATTTCGATAACAAAACAATAGCCCGATAAACCTCGAAAGCAATACGCCCGATGGCCCATTAGGGCTAGCCCGAAATTTAATGGTCTAGCTCGATAATCTAAACTATTGAAAGTTATTCTTTATTATACAAATGATGTGAAACATAATATACATGGAGTTTATAGGTAAGTTCAAAGTTCCCGAGAACTTGGCCAACTTCCAGGGTCGAATCGGTACAGGCTTTGACACATCTTGCCCCCAAAGGCTTTGCATAATTCAAGCCAGCAATAAAGGTTTCAAACTCGGCTTCGTTATTGGTTGACTAAAACCCATAGATTAAAGCATAATAAAGCTTGAAGCCTTCTGGGCTATTGTAGACCACACCACCTCTCGATCCCTTCTTGCTGCTCGATCCATCAGTTATGACCTCCCACCAAGGGTTTTCAGCATTGGGTAGACTTGCTCGTTTAGGGTCCCTTGTCGTGCATTCGACGACAAAGTCCACCAACGCTTGACCTTTAATGGCGAGCTTCGGTTTGTATTCTATGGCGAATTGCGTGAGCATCATCGTTCACTTCACCAACAGACCAAAGGACGAAGAGGTCCATAGCACCGCCCCAATTGGCTTGTTAGCTAGCACTCTAATTGTCCAACCTTAGAAGTACGGAGTCAATTTCTTTATTGTTGTGTACATGGCGAAAACTATCTTTTCAAGCCGCGAGTATCGGAGTTTGAGACCTTGCAATGCATGACAGCTAAGTAGACTTCTAGGGTTTCCCCGAGCTCAAGGCTTAAAAGAACGATCAACGACATCAGGTACTCTTTCAACCCCTCAAACACCGCTTGACAATCGGCACCCCAAAGAAAAGAATTGACCTTCCCTAAGGTCTTGAAGAAAGTCAACGCCTTCTTGGCTAGCTTGGATAAGAAACGACTCAAGGCAGCCTTGTGCCCGGTTAACTGTTGGACTTCCCTGATCGACGTCGGGGGTTGCATATCAAGTATTGCTTTTACTTCAGTCGGGTTCGGCTCGATCCCTCGCTTCGCCATTATAAACCTAATGAATTTTCTTGTTTGCACGGCGAACGTGCATTTACTTGGGTTCAATCGTAACCGAAAATGTTGCATAATCTCAAAGAAAACTCAGAGATCCTGAGGGTGGGAATCCCAAGCTGCACCCTTGATGAGCATATTTTCAATGTAAGCCTCTGTGTAATGGCTAAGTAAATCAACCAACAACAAGTTCACAATTCGCTAATACGTCACCCCGGCATTGCGTAATCTGAACGACATAACTCGATAGCAGAATAACCCATCAGAAGTAATGAAAGACGTCTTACTCTCATCCTCCTCTACCATCACAATTTGTTGATACCCCTTGAACGCATCCATGAAGCTCATTAGTTCAGCACCAACAGTCTCGTCCACCATCTGGTGTATACTCGGTAGAGGATAGGGTCCAAAGGGAAAGTTCGTGTAACACCCCCGATTTTAAGCATATTTTAAAATATTTAAACTTAAGAAGTAAGGCAAAGTCTAACCATACAAATTAAAGTAAAGCGGAAGCTAAACTAAAAAGTGTTGGGGTGTTATGTCACATCTAAGTTACAGACTTAGATGCACAGGCCAAAAACATCTACAAACCAAAGTAAACTAACTAAAGTCAAAGTTTAACAGAACGGGCTCACAGGCCACCAAAACTAAAGTCTAACAAGGGACTATGATGCGAACCTGGTTGACCCGATATTCTCTTCACACTCGAATTACAAAAAATATTGTAGGATGGTTTATTCGGTTGGGTGATCGAATTTGAATAGAAGGTTTGATTTAGGTTGCAAATGGGCTAATTTTTGGGTTTTGATAAGTCCTTGACCACACCGGGTTATACAGTGATACATAGGATTTGGGATGACGCCACAAGTGAGGTTTCACACTTGATAAGTCAAGATCACCATGACTTGATCATGGTCGAACTCTTCCGAGTTCCAGAAAACACTTAGTTTTCTAATTCAAAAATTCTCAAACTCTATATATTTCATTTGGCTTGCAATGACCTTAAATAGCCATTAACAAACAAATTACAACCACATGAATGTGATAGTTATTAAGAATGGGATAAACTAATCCTAACTAACAAACCAAGATAAACATTAATAATAATATAATACTAACAAATTAAATCTAAAATAATTTAAAGATAATCATCATAATTAATTAATAAACTAATTATAAAATATTCTAACAACTAATTGTTGATTCTCGTGCCCACAACAGACTAGGTCAAGCTCAACGGGTTCCACTAGCGCATCTCATAAATTAAACCGACTAGACTGTACCTGAAAGATTAATATACACAACCGTTCAGCAACAATATGTTAAGTAACGCATCCACGAAGCGTTGAGTATTATAGTATCATATATAATACTATAATAAATATAATATATAAAATATTAATAAGTATAATATATATAGTAACATAACTAGTAAAATATAAAAAAAAAGAAACAAACAAAAAGACCACAATAACAAATTAACATCATATAATATAAATAATATTATAGATATAAAATAAAAATAAAAAATACTATCATAAATCATCACGGAGTATAGTGCATTACTATGCACATAACCTCTTAACACTAAATCCATACGTCATGACGAGGTCAAAAAATATACCATTAGATTTTGCTACAGAATGAACGAGTTATTTAGAAGCAATTACACACTACAATGCGGCATACACAACACGGATTGCCTACTTTATAAATATAACAAACATCCATAATAATAAAAACTACCATAAATAATCAACAATATCTGTAATCAACTTAAAACCAACGACACGGATGAATCCACACTGTATATAGAATTATACAGATAAAATCATATATATATATTATAAATATATATATAAATATAATCATCAAAATAAAAATAATAAATAATCAATAATAAAACTAAAATCCTAACTCATAAATACATATACACAACATAAAAATATAAAATAAATAATAACATATATATATATCATTATATTATATATATATATATAATATTTAAAACACTTTTGAGACTTTGGAATAACATAAGTATATCTTAGCAACACTAGCTTTTAAAACTGAGAGAATAAGAGTATCATCTTGATCATCGTAGGAACATCAATCTACGACAATGCACGGCTAATCAATAGAATCAATTCAAAAGGAGACAATGTCGATACAATGAATAAACATCAATAGGAGAGGTAATCAATAACAACCATCAAAAGGTCACATATTAAACGATATGCCATAGCAAAGAGTTTACAAGAATCAATCAACTAACCAAGTTCCAACTTTATACCAAGTTCCAACTTTACACCACTCTATCTTTATAATAGTTCCACATGTCCTCCGAGGTCCCCTGTACATAGTAACAACTTATAGACTCATGGAGACTACTCCTCCGCCTGTTTTCCGCTGCTTTTATCAATCATAATATAACATATCCGACAGCTTTTATAACATAATATAACAAATCTGCCCAAATTTCATTCTTTTGAGGCAAGTTCATTACCTCCCAATCTCATAACAATCATAATCACATAGTCATCGAATAGATAATCAAGGCTCAACAATAGCCCAATCAACGAATAATCAAAGATAAAGTACAACGATTGTACAACCTCACAGATAGGTTTAATCGAAGGAATTCAAGAAAAACACGAAAGAAAACATTCCAAGGTATTGCCACAATAACGAAAAGACTTCCAAATCAAAAAGACCACAACGATTGGTAAACACAAGTCACCAAATCCTCATCAAGAATAAGCAAGATCATTACGAGAAAAGCACATACTAGTACCAACAAATAACGTAGCTAGCTTGCAATTCAACAAGATTAATCATAAAGGCTCATACGAACATCATAGACTTCACTTCAATCAACGAATCACAAAGTTAGATCACAAACACGATTCAAGACTCACAAATCCTATCAAGGATACTTAAGACATCGTTCTAGAATTACGAAACATCAACGAAGACACACAAGTGCATAATGGATCAACAAAACGGAGGCCAAAAAACCAACGTACAGTGGGGGGTTTGGTGGGTGGCAAACCACCCGCCCAACACCCCGCATGTACACAGCGGGTGGTACACGGGTGGTCAACTACCCGTGAACCCCTGCCACCTTCCAGCCGTGTACCAACAGTGGCAAACTGCCCGCTCAGTGTACTCGCTGGTACCAGAACAGAGAGAAGAAATCACTTCGGGGGAAAATTGCAAGAATGCTCAAGTTCAAGTTCAAACACCTCAAAACTCCACATCAACAACAAAAGGGACTTGAATACATAGAATAGCTCAATAAATAGCAGTAAAGAACCCTAGATACAAGCTCTACAAAGGCATAATCACAAGAATATGCACATAATCACTCAAGAGCATCAATAAATCATAATAGCATGTGTAAATAGAATTTGTAGGACATGAGTTACCTTCTTAGCTTATTCAACACTTCCCAAACTCCTAAGATCCTTCTTGAAGGTCCTCTTCAAGTGAGCTTCATTACAACAAACCAAAACCCAACAAACACAAGAAAACTTAGATAAAGAAGGTGTAAAACATAAGAAATAAAACCATAGAAGCCCTAGAACTTTACCCTTCCTAAGCTTGTAGATGGAGAAAAGGTGGAAACTTTATGGTCTTCTAGTAGAGGAAGATGAAGAACTCTTTGGTACATGGGAGGGTTTAGAGTGGCTTGGAGAGTAAGCTAGATGTGAGAGAGAAGTTTTTCTTTGGCTAAGTTGGGAAGACTAGAGGACTGTCTAGGAAATATCTTGGGTTCTCAAGTTTAGACTTGTGAAAGACCAAAAAAGGACACTCCTTAAAAAAAAAAAAAAAACAAATAGGAGAATTCCGGTTTATTAAAGGCTTGAGTATCAAGGAATAAAGGCACAGGTTAACTCATTGACCCACATTTAAAAAGGCTGAAGGAATTTGGTCAAACTAGGGTCCCCTTAACTATACTCAATGGAAATTATGAAAGAATTGTAAGGCAAGTAGGAATAATTACGAATTAATTCGGGTTTAAGGGGATTAAAATTTTCGGGGTGTCACGTTTTCAGTTTAGGTCCGGTGTAGTAAATACACATCTTCCATTCGGGTGGCTTCGGTACAAGCACCATGTTTGCCACCCAATCAGGGTAAACAGGCCCCACTAAAGCTTCAAACAAGTGACCCCACCTCACCCTTATTATATGATATGCTGGTTCAACCTATTTTACAACTCTACCAATAAATAAATGGCGGCCAACAACGGCCTACCCCCAATCCACAATCAGGCACCAGCCCACAATCCAAATGGGTCGGTCCACATAGAGTTAGCAAGTAGCAAACCCACTAATTTAACAAAGTGACCTCACCTCACCTATTATTGTATGATCTGCTAGTTCAACCCATTTTAACAACTCTACCAATAAATAAACGGCCGGCTAACCACGGCCCACCCCCAACCCACAATCCAATGGATAGCCCGCATAGAATTGCCTCCTAGCCACCACTAACTACAACACGAGCCACCTCACCTCGACAAATTATGATGTGCAACCGTGTACCATGCATGGTACACACGGTTGCAAAAACGACCATCGTTTTGACGTCTGACTTTTAAAAAAAAAAATCATTTTGATTGCCATTAACGGCATTATGTTGTGCATAATTTGAACTATATATCCAGAATGAATGAACTATATATCCAGAATGAATGAACATATATCCGGAATGAGTGAACTATATATCCAGAATGAATGAAACTATATATCCGGAATGAATGAACATATATCCAGAATGAATGAATATATATCCGGAATGAATGAACTATATAATTCAAATTATGCACAACATAAAATACAAAGACTGTCCAAATGATGTCAATGAAGATGATTGGAGATGACTAATTGAAAACAAATATGAGACTCGAAAGTTTAAAGAATTTTAATTTATAATTACTTTTACATTATAATTTTAATTGTAGATATGTTACCCAAATTGTGTCTTTTATGGCTTCTTGATTCTCTACTTATTTTTTATTATAATACTTTATAATATATATATATATATATATATATATATATATATATATATATATTAATTTATATATATATTATAATATATATATACTATATATATATATAATATATATATATATGACCAAAAGCGAAAAAATAAAAAATAAAAATAATAGAAGAAATCAAGAGATCAAATCAGATAGTGGTATAAATTTATTGTACAAATTGCATATGAGATGGTAAAGTACAATTTTCTTTAATAAAAATTAAAGTCATGTTATTTTATCCACAAAATTTACAGTTAATTATTTGTTTTTTGGTTATCTTTATTCTCTAATTTTTACAAAAAGACAAAGATTTCTAATGAATGGCCAGAAATGTTGTTGAATATAAAGTTTGGAAGGCACTCAAGAACAATCTAATGGGAATTTGGTCGA
Organism: Ipomoea purpurea; assembly: GCA_009835305.1. Classification (NCBI taxonomy): domain Eukaryota; kingdom Viridiplantae; phylum Streptophyta; class Magnoliopsida; order Solanales; family Convolvulaceae; genus Ipomoea; species Ipomoea purpurea. Next base: position 13,820 of record VALG01013836.1, read on the forward strand.
ATTTATATCCCAATGGAGAAGAATCCATGGATAAAATTTGTACTATAAATGTTGTGACCCTTTCTTAAATTAAATTTACTCAATTATTAATATTTATCTTAATTGCATAATAAACTTCAAGAAGAGGGGAGAAGGAATAAAGAAAAGGTTTCAATTGCACATCTATCACTTGTTGAGCATTTTGGATGTGGTAATTAGAGAAATCAGTTTGGCCGTGGGTTTAGGTTAAGGGATAACTTCAAAGGGCTCAAGAGAATGATTCTTCTTCGAGGCAGAAATAGAAAAGCTTCAAAGAAGCGTGGAAAGAATTTAGAAGAAGTTGTAAAATTTAAAGAAATCGCACAAACAGCTTTAAGCTGGTGGAAATCAAGCAAATATTTGCTCCCACTTAGTAAGCAATCAAGGCTCGAAATATGCTAGCAATGCATCTCCATCCCAACTACCTCAAGTGGAAGAAATAATCAAAACGTACATTTTATTTAAAATTTTTTTATTTGGATTCTGTTGTATTTCTTACCAACATATATTTGTTAGACAAGAGTCTTTTTTATATATATATTTTAATGTGACGAGTAACATTGTTGAATGAATTATTTTATTCCCAGAATAAAATTAAATTAAACATTTAATTATGCCAAGATTGAAATTAATAATTTTATTTTGTGTGCATTTGACTAGTATTATTTGAAAATAAAAAATAAAAATTGAACAGACCAAGTAATGGTCACTTATAAAAACATTAAGATTTAACAATAGTGACACTAATTATTAAGCTTATTTTTAGTACAAAATTTCGCTACTAATTTTTACAAGTATTTTATGACAAATACGTTGCCACTATTTTTTAAAGATATTGTGACAAAGATGATGGCTACAGAAATTGAATTGTTATCGACTTTAGTTAACTAATGATTGTTTTAGGTTAACTTCCTTTTGTCATAAATAAATACAACATTTGTTATCATGATTGTTGTCACAACAAAGTAATATTTGTTATCAATTTCCAGTCATTGATAATCATTTTTTTTAGTCAAGAACAATTCTCACAAATAAGTACAACTATTGTGATAAAGTGATGTCAATAATTAAAAATAATTAATTGCAACGATTTTAGTTGTCACTATATCATTTTTTTGTAATAACATATTTAATTACAATGGGTACATTTATTGTGACACTATTTTATCACTCAATATTATTTTAGTGCGTAAACATTGTCACCAAAATTATTGAGTAATTGTGACAACTTTTTAAAAGTCGTCACTACTACAATAGTAACGGAGATATAGTGAACAATAGGTAGACGACTTCCAAAAAATTGTCACTAATTTCAATAGGAACAAAATCGATATTTTTGGTGACAACTTATGTTGTCCAGCTAAATGTGAATTCTTGTAGTGATCATCATGGTATCAGAGTTAGTCATTGAGTTAACATGCGATGACCATGTTTAACCTCTAAGTTATGGCGCAACGTAGCGAGTTTCGTCCCGAAATGACCAAATTCACCATTTTAATTATTGACATATTAGTGGTAAAAAAAAAAAAAAAAAAAAAAGTTCTTACAAGACTAAAATTGTTATTTCACACATAACTTAAATGTTAAAGAATGGTCACGCATATAACTTAAATCAAGTTTGTCCACGTGTATATCTTGAATGATCAAAAATGCAATTTTTTGAAAAATAATATTAAATTTGTATATAGTTCATACCTAAACTCGAAATAGGAGTGGAGTGTCAAATCATTGTGAATGATGAATATAATTATGAACCAAAATTCTTAAATTCCTTAAACACAAATAGTTTTAGAATTTCATGTGTCAAATCAAACGCAGCCCAATTGAAGACAAATATTCGGATACTTATAGCAACCCCAAATTAGTGTCCATGTTTGTGTGATTACATATGGTGGACCAAAATATTACCAAAACAAAAGCCAAAACAAATTAAACCTCAATTCAACCTTATTATATTATTTAATTTACCCAGTAATAATTAAGGTCCACTTTTTTTTTTTTAATTATTATAAGCAACAATCTAACACCGTCTGTATAAAATTTTCCTCCGCATATGAATGTTGGAAGTGACTTGGTCTTTTTCCCCTTTTTTTTTTTTTTCTGTTTCTTATTTTCTTTTTACTTTCCCCCAAAAAATTTGAGACCCGAAAGTTAACGAATCTCCACCCGTCCATTTCCTAGACTCCTCTCTCCCGCAGCCTTCTATATATTACATACTCAACTCCCTTGTACTCCTCCCCCAAACTATAGCTTTCTCTTCCATCTTTCCCTTGTTGGCTAGCTTGCTCTTTCCTTTAACGCCGCCATTAAAGCCCTCTTCACCTTCTTCTTCCTTCTCCATCTGCCAGCTAGTCTAGCTTCGCAGATAAGCAACAAAATTCTCTAACCTTAGCTTCCTATCATCAATGGCTTGGCTTAGAAGTCTCCAAGAAGGTTAGACAACTTAATTTCACATTTTCTCGATGACCATCTGGGTGCTGAACTTAGCCTTTTTGGCCCTCCGACTCAACAATCCTCGAGTGCCTAGTGTTTTTGAAGTTGTCCGTGCGAGTCCAGTGGCAATCGAGGGAAATTAAGGTTTTTCATGTTTGTTTCAATTTTGTTTTGTTTTGTTTTGCAGGCGGTGTCGGGGATTGAATGGTGATGATCGTGAAGGAAGAGAGAACTAGGGATGGATCGGTGGACATGCAGGCGGCCGGCTATCCGTGACGGACGGAAAATGGTTCGCCGGAATGATGCATTCTGTGGGGTAAAGTATCTATCTATCTTCTCCGGTGAAAAAAAAAAAAAAAAAATTTACTGTGCTATATCCCCATCTGATACAAACTCTGCTTATCTCTCTGTGTTTTCACTGTCAATCTCATCCAACCTATCCCATATACGCCAACTCTCTTTATCTAAATTTATTTATTATTTATTTTATTTATTACCTTTCACTGTGCTTCTGAGCCCTCTTATTCTTCCCAGCTGCCACTTTCCATTCACTGCCCGTTTCCTCCACTGTTTGCCATGCCCAAAACTGTCATTTTCACCTCCAAACTGTCTCTCCTCTCTATCTCTATACTCATCAGACGTTACAAAATCATTAAATAACACAATTCCCAAGCAACTAACAATATGATCATTTCATATCCATAGGCCTTACAAACCCTTTTAACATCCTAGAACTTATATAGATACCTTTTAATTTATTTTCTTTAATATTTTTTATTTATTTTTAAATTTGATTTTCGTGTTTAGTAGTATTTTTAAATGTAGTTTCTAAATATATAAATTTTGTATAAATTTTGTATATCTAATACTAAACGTAATAATTATGAAAATTGGTATTAAATAATAACTTCAGTCAAGGCTTGTTAATCGAACAGACACAAAATGTGACAAAAGGGTATATGCATACATATATGTGTTATTTGATAACGATGGGTAACGCTCACAGACTTTTCGGATGTAAGTAAAACTCACCGTTAGATCCTACACATGGCAAATGATCACCAAAGAAGTAAATTTATCAGTCTAGTCTAGGTTACTTATAGCTGACGCCAAACTCCCAAAATTAAGGGGGTCAAGGATTTAGAGTCGGTGATCATATGTATTTTTTAAGTACTATTAACTCTGTTAGTGCAGTATCCTGCCTATACATATTTAAACCCCATATGACTCAATTTGGAAGATTAAGAGTTACCTGTTATGTCGCTTCGA
>VALG01013839.1:0-26551 GCA_009835305.1 Ipomoea purpurea
CTTGCTATTTAGTACTCGTCTTCTTTAAATATTTTGTTGTTTTTCACTGTTCTCCATTGCTGCTCTGTCCTGCATTTGTTAATTTCTCCAAGCTGCACCTGCATGGGACAATTTTTTTTATTTTTTATTTTTTTGTTTAGCTTATATCCGCTCCATTCTTTTTTTTTTTTTTCAAAATTAAGGTACTAAAGATGGTAGGATGGGGTAGTGTGGGTTGCGATAACACACACGTCCCATCCGGCCAACGCCATGCGGCTTGCCGGGGGACAAGTCCGCGGCATGTGGGTTGCGATAACCCACATGCCCCATCCGCCAACGCCATGCGGCTTGCGGGGGCAAGTCCGCGCATGTGGGGGTTGCGATAACCACATGCCCCATCCGCAACGCCATGCGGTTTGCCGGGGGCAAGTCGTGCATGTGTGTTGCGATAACCCACACGCCCCATCGCCATCCGTAGCCAGCATACATAGCACATAAGAGCCACATAAGGTGACGTGCACCGTAGGTCAAGCACATAGCACATAAGAAACACATAGTTGAGGTGGTCGGGGCCAAGCATTGCAGAGCACATAGAGCACATATTCGGGAAAGAGTACTGATATTATTATTCGCATGATGTAATGTAAAGTGGTAAAGCTATGCAAAGCTACGTTATTCTCCATCTAAGCCTCCGGACGGGTGTTGGCCCCTCTACTAGGTTTAATTCAGTAAGAGTTTCATCTCTTCCCTGCTTGACGCTGGCAAGGTGCGTGAAGTGCTTCCTGCGCCGTTTTGCCCCATGAAATGGGTGATAAACCTAGTGGCCAGATCCTGGAATGAACTTAACAAGCTGCCCTTCAAGCTTGTGAACCATCGCTGCGCCCCTCCCGACAGCGTGGAGAAAAATGCGCGACACATTAGGGTGTCCGACGACCCCATGAGCACCATGGCCGCCTGGTATGCAAGATGTGCTCTTGGGATCGTCCGTCCCATCATATCTCCTAATGTTGGGGGCTGCAAAGTTAGGGGAGGGGGGAGGGGTTCGTTCATGATATTGGGGGTGAAAGGCGGGGTGAGGGAAATATTGGGTACCACGGCGTTAGCGCCATACTCCTTCCACCGCACCAACTCATCAATCTTGGCCCTCAACGTGTCCAACCAATCCGGCGGGGGGTTGACCCGCGCTGTCACCGGGGGGCGATATGCACTCTCGCCTTCGGCTTCTTCCAGACTTCCCTCGCGGGCGGTTTACCCCTCCGCGACCCTTGACCACGTGGCATCACAAGTGGGCCCAACGGGGGCTGCCCAGCGTGGATAACGTTGGCTCGCTCACCGTCCACCCAATCTCCCGTCTCCGGCGCGAACCGATGCGGGCTCCTCCGCCGCACCACGACTGGTGTTTCGTCCGTCTCTACGACCATGGGGATCGGGTGGTGCTCTTCTGACGGGCCGACAATTTCGAAGTACCTCGGACTCTTGCTAGGATAGTAGAGACTACAAACACGGCTAATCGTAGCGTGTCCCACAGACAGTGCCAATGATGGTTTTATTGGGACCGGGTCACCATAAACCGGGTACAAAGTGTACAGAACGGTAGGGCGCTAGGCCCTAAACAATACGTACAAAGCCCGAGATACAGGCCCAAAATGGCGGCCCAAATACAGAGAACAAGGCCCACTGGATGGCTATAGTTGACTATGCTACTAGTAAGAATCGAATCCAGGTGACTGGATTGAGAGTATAGATCAAGACCACTAAACCAGGGTGTGTGTCGTGTCTGAGTTGCCCTTTGTTGAGAACACTGGGCCCCTATTTTAACCTGGCTGACTGGCTCCCCACACCTTGCCCTGTCCACGTGTCCCATGCAATCCATCCCCACTCCCCCATTTATCGCTCGCAAGTGGGCACGTACCGCATACTTCCAGGACGTCCGGCATACCACCTCGCCACATCTCGGCGCATCCCCGCCAGCACCCCTTCGGGGGGGGGGCGGGTGCTGTTGACAATCTGGGGGGGCGCACTACCCCGCTGGGCCGCGCCTCGGCCGGCAAGACCCATCGCCGCCAGTCGCCGGCCGGACAACGCCGGCCATGGAGGCTGCCCTGCCCGAAACATAGGTCATATATAATTTCCGTGCCCAAGTAAACAATAGTTGACGTGGGTTGGGGTATGGTGGCGCGCCTACTGTGCTGGAGGGTGTGGGTTCGAACGCTGCTGACAACGTCCGTGCTTTGCCATGCTACCTACCCCTTCCCTGGCCACCCCGATGGGCACCGCCATCGCCGGCCTTCCAATAAAACAATAAAATGGACCACCAAGTTGGCATTCGTAGGTCATCCAAAAGTATTTAACATAGATACGGGAAAAAAATAATTATTACTAATTTTCTTAAATTCTTTAACATAATTATTAAGATCCTTGCAGTTAGTGGTATCTAATGCAACATTGAACTGACTTTCAATCATGTAACAAATGTACCAAAAAACAGGATACATATTGGCATATTGCAACAAGAATCACAAAAAACAGTTTTGAGATTACAAATTGAATTCTGTGCCACCCCCAAGCCAGGGGAGAGGGATCAATGAGTATAACCATAGTATCACATCAAGTTACCTGAGAAGGATCAATTTCAAATGAATGAGTTTCTTTTTCTTCTGCTGCAGCTGCCAGCTCTGCTTCATTTAACAATTCATCATGCCTACCTTCGATTTCACCCGCAGACTTGGCTGACAGTAAATCCATCATTTCCATGAACCCCTACGAGCATAAAACTATAATTTTAGTTAATCATGAGATACATTAAACGTAAAGGACATTCAATATAACAGATCAGCACATGAAAATGATATATCACACACATACGTCAATTTTGTGAAGAAAACTCATATGTATGTGTAGTTTTATAACAGTGATCCCCTAACTATCCAATTACATTCTCAATAAAAGCAAAGGAAGTGCCACGACCGGTCATATAACAAGTAGAGAGAGCAAGAGATGCTAAAGCAGCCAATTCAATGAACTTATGCACTGACCTCAGATGAAATTCTTGCTCCGACCTATAACTTCATCTTGAAGCAACTTTTTCAATACCTGCAGGACAAAATCATACTTGTTAGAAACATAATCAATCAACAAGAAAAGGAAAAAAAAAACAAAAAAAAAAACAAAAAAACAAAAAAACAAAAAAAACAAAAACAAAAACAAAAACAAAACAAAACAAAAAAAAAAAAAAAAAAAAAAAAAAAAAAAAAAAACAATGAGCTAATAAGGAAGCAAAGCAATCTTACCTCAGGAAAAGGAGATTCAATGAAATACCTATTCTTCTTTAGAACAAGCTTCACTTTGCCATAGTTGGCAGTAGAAGCATATATGAAATCAATCATTTCTTTTGGCAGCTTGGTCTTTGACAATTTACTCAAAACAGATATTATAGTTTCAGTCTCTAAACCAACTGACACTGCCGCATACAATGAGTGAGGTGTCAAATTGTATTCATGCATTGACTCCGGCCTAGAAACAAAACATAGTTATAGACTTAGCAGTTAGCAAACACCATAAAAGGTCATAGGTATACAGCTATAAGTGCCCAACCAATGTTAGACACATTAATTTGTTATGAACGGTACCTGCACACGGGCTCAGCAATGGCTATGAGAAAATCATATGCCTGTTTGTATAATGGAGAGAATGTTTCGAGAAAATCCGACCATCCGCACAAGCCCATAATGGGCGATTTGCATGATCAGGTTTGAGTTCAAGTTTTGTAAAATCCCTTTTCTTCCCTTCTGTCACACCAATAATTCAAACCAATTCCAAAATCACTTTACTGTATCACTTCTATAGAAATTAAATATCAAATAAAAGCCAATTCAAAAAGTACAAGCAACTGCTGATATAAACACTGATAAATACCATCCTGAGAGTCATCATTGATTTCATCCACGTAATATGGTTCATCTTCTTCAACAGACTATGTTCCTCCTTAATTCAAAACGGAGAAAAAGAAACTCCATTTTCAGCTTCAATTAACGCAATTACACAGCTGAATAACTAAACAAAACGGAAATATGAATGAACCTTTGAGGAAAACTTCATCTTTTTGCTTGGTCGGCCTTTATCGCCTGAAACAACGATTTCACCAAATAAATTTGCATACTCAGCATACTTACACAATTGTATTGAAGACAATAATCAATTTCTTTTTGCTACTTTTAAGTTATTTTAATTGTCTAAGGACAGATTATTTCTTCGAGTATTTACCGTGGCCCATCTTCCTCTATGGTTGAGCTCTATGCACCAGCGGCTGTCAGTTGTGAGAGTTAATTTAGAACATCAATAGCGGTCTGATAGGAATGTTCATAGTACTGGAGAAACGGAAATGGCAAACCTGACAGTGGATATAGATTTATGCGACAGAAATCACCGGTTTTAATGGATATTGAGCAAAATGGCCAACTACGGTGAACGACGATGATCTATTGAGTATGCATCCAAACACGCCCTAGTCGCGACTCTCGAGTTATATGCGTGGGTTTATGGCGGCGTGGCATAGTAATATTCGTTTTCATATATGTTTTTTTTTTTTTTTTTTTTTTTTTTTTTTTTTTGGAATATTGCTAAATAGCAATATAATGCATGCCAAATGGGACTATACTAGATTCTCCGAGATGAGCATGAAAGTTTTAGAACTATTAAAGAATGTCTTAGAAGTGCCATACCTTTCTTGCATGGATTTGTTTAAGAATATGAATTTGATTAAAAAAACTATTTTCATTGACGTGATTTGTTTAATCGGTAGGACTTACTTGCAATCTCAATCTTTGTACAAGATGACATGAAGCTTGTCATGTATATATATATTATATATATTATACTATATAATATACTTATATTTTAAATGGTGATTAGGATTGCAAGTTTGCAGGCTTGCAAACTATCGCAACCTTGCGGCAGCTTTTGTACTTTTTTTTTGTTTTTTTATTTTGTTTGTTTTATTAGTTTATTTATTTTGTTATACTTCTTTTATTTTATTGTAGTTGTTTTCTATTTGCCATATTAAATATTTTTTTATATTTAATATGTAATATTTTTTAAATAATATATTAAAAGAGTACATAACATTTCACTGATTAGAAATACAATGCATACAAATTAATTCCACCATACTTACTCATCTAAAATTTCTTCATTCCACCATCGACAACGAGAAGAATTGATTGAGGAGATATGGAATCGGTTTGGTGGAGAAGAAAATTTAATGAATAAATGTATTTTTTCAATGTAATCCGTTAATTGTAATGTCTTAATTTTTAATGCTTTGAGTGCTTCGTAGTTGTAATTTGTTTCATTTCAGTGTTGTCGAGTAGTATTTGTACTTGGGTTTATTTTTATGATTTCAATTACTTTGAATTTGTAAGGTTCATTTGAGTTTAATTTTACAATTCAAATCGTGTATAATATGCATTCGGTTATATACCATACATAATACAAATGTTTCTGAAATTATTTTTAAAATAATCATAAAATTACGTGGTCTAAAATTTATTGATAAACCATACATATTTTTTGTAAGATTGATATACATACATCATTACTATACGTAAATTAATTTTAATACAACATTTAGTTTTTCCATTAATAATACGTAATTAGTTATTTCACATTTGTTATATTAATATAATAAGGGTCAAATAGGCCATCGAACTGCACACAATAATGCAATTAAGCCACTGAACTTTAAAAAAAACAACAATTGAGTCTCTAAACTAACAATTTTCATGCAATTAAGTCAATTTACAGGTTTCACAAGTTAGTAACAGGTCACTATTTTAATATATTTTTTATTATATTTAAAAATAATTTAAAATTTTAAAAAAAAAAAAAAAAAAAAAAAAAAAAAGTTAATCGTCTTCGTCTCCGGAGACGATTCGACCATGGAGACGAAGAAAGTTTCTTCGTCTGCATGGCCGCAGACGAAGAAACTCTTCGTCTCCTGGCCGCAGACGAAGAACTCTTCTCCGCAGAGCGAAAAGGTTTTTTTTTTTTTTTAATTTCAATTTATTATTTTTAATGAATAATTTTTTTAAAAATATTTTAAATTTGTTAGGTAACCTGTTTACTAACCCACAAACCTGTAAATTAGATTAATTGATGAAAATTTGTTAGTTTAGTGGTCTAATTTGTTTTTTAGGTTCAGTGGCCTAATTGTATTATTGCGTGCAGTTCAATGGCCTATTTGACCTTATCGATTTATTTAAATATAATTTATATATGATATAAATAAAATAATGTTGAAGACAAAATAATATTATTAAGAAAAAAATATTAATTTTTTAAAGTGATGTGAAATTGGGGGTCACTTTTGAAGGTTGATTGGAGAGTTCACTACATAGACTCCCAAAATTCTACCCCTCATTTATACTCCCTGAGGTGGCAATCCAAGATTAGTTATTTTCATCATGGGGTCCACAGAAAAATTCTACATCAAGAGCATGTGAGAGGGAGTACAAGTTGGGAGTTTAAAATGGAGTTACACCCAAGTATTTTCCTTGATTGGATTTGCAGAGATGTAGTGTAAATAATAGATGATTTGCAAATGGGATAATGTGAAAGTGGACCCATTTTTGAGAGTGAGAGATGTTTGCAGGATAAGGTCAGCCGTAGATATCAAAGATTACTTGAATCAGTTTATTAATGTCAATATTTTTTGTTAAGTGCTTCGTAAATTGAACGGTCCATTATTAGTTAAAAATTTTATTTTTTTAGATCGAGCATGAAGAATGTTGGCAAATTATGTGTGTAAATTACGGTCTAAAATGATGTTGTTGAATTTATGAGTTCGAATAATGTATTTTATTGTTAAATAATGAAACTTCTGGGATACGATAATACAGAATATATTTTATGAGTTCTGAAAACTGCAGAAGCCAAAGTGTGGGCTAATAAATTTTAAGACTTAGGAATAATGAGCAGAAATTAAAAAATAGACTATGCATCTTTGCAGACATCAAATAGCATAACCAATGTACGATCTTGAGCGGGGCTCCTGATGAAGATAGATAGCATTGTAAAGTGGACAATTCGTGGTAAATCTGGATGGCCTGTTCATTCCCGCGGTCTCGTAGCCGGTAAGATAAAGGCTTCCTTACACGGCAAACGCCTCGGTCATGAGTGGTGAGAAACAATTCCGACAAAGGGGCTACTGTTATGCCGCAACATTCTCGTCGGCGTCTAACAATACGGCTCCTACCGAGACGAAATATATTTTATGAGTTAGAAAAATGTACTTTATAAATTAGAATAATGTATATATTATGAATTATAAAAAGTATGTTTGTAGCATATTGTGAAAAAAAAAAAAAAAAAAAAAAAAAAAAAAAAAAACTAAAAACATCGTTGTTTTTAGACCGTGGTCCACACAACGATCCGAAGACTATGAGATGTCAACGGGATGGGGTGCAATCGTTATGTGTGCACCATATGCACACATGCCAAAAACGACGTCATTTTGACGTCTAACATTTTTATAAAAAAAAATCATAATTGCATAACTACACATTCATAATTTCATACATCCATAATTTCATAACTATACATCCAGAATACATACAAACTACACATCCATAATTTCATAACTATAAATTCAGAATTGCAAAACTACACATCAATAACTTCATAAATATACATCCAGAATTGCATACAACTACACATCCATCTAAACTTCAATAACTATAAATCCAGAATGCATACCTACACAATCCAATAACTTCATAACTACACATCCAAATTCAAACTATACATCCAGAATTGCATACTATACATCCAGAATTCATAAACTAAAAATCCAGAATGAATGAACTAAAAATGTAATAACATAATGTGTTGCTAGGAATTGAAACTGATTTTTTTTTAAAAGTAGAACGCACATTTTGATGCAAAACGACGTCGTTTTTGCATCTGTATGCACCATGCATGGTGCATACGGATGCACAACATAATTTGTCGATGGGGTGGGGGCGAGGGACATACCCCCATGACTGTCCCCGACTTTCTTCCCATCCCAATCCCAGCCGGGAAGCGAAAAATCCCACATTCCCATCCCCACAGGGATTATTCGGGGACGGAGAATCGTCATCCATTTTATAAGTTATATAAAAATATTAAAAATTAATATATTGAAAATATATTATCTAAATATGCTGATACGGGTAATTCCCGATTGTACTCACAGGATGTATGTTGTATGCATGAACAATGTAGAGAATAGGCCCAAGAAAATAGCTATAAGGGGTCTTTTATTCATATTTGTTCTTTATCTCTTTGTAGATAGAAGGGAGAGGAAATAGTATATCTAGAGTGAGAAAGAGTCGTGGAAGTGAAGGGGAGAGGCCTCTAACCAAGTCGGGTTTGACCTGTGACCGTTGACATTGCCCGAACCGTTTGACCCAACCCAAATAGGAGTACGAGCGCACAGGGAGCCTGAACCCGGGGTATATTCCCATCATGAAGCCCCCCAGTTCGTGCCCTGACGATGAGTTAGCAAGGAAGGTTTCAGGCTGGAAAACTGATCATACGGTCCGTGGACTTACGCTGGTTGCCTCATTAAAAACCTTTAAGCTAATAAAAAAACCCAGTGGGAAAAAAATTTAGCTAAGGAAAAGAGAGCACAACATTAAATGCAGTCTATTGGACTAAAAAAGGGGTTGCCAGGGGTCAGTTTGCAACACGATTCGATAGGTCAAACCTCTCCCAGATATGAGCGGCGGGAAGCTAGCTATGATCTGGAGATCAGGTTAGCTGCGATCTAGAGTTTACTTTACCGGTCTACCGATCGGGTTTCTATGTACGACCGGGAAGTCGGATTAATTTGCGATTTGGGATTGAACTTTCTATGACTTAACACTAGGAGACCCGGTGGTCTAACGATAGCAAGATTGCACTCGGTTTACGAATCGAAAGTCCCAAGCGGAGGGACACTAGGAGACCCGATGGTCTATCGATAGCGAGATGCGCTCGGTTTGCGCGATAGCGAGATGCGCTCGGTTTGCGAATTGAAAATCCTAGGCGGAGGGAAACTTGGAGACCCGATGGTCTAACGAAAACGAGACCGAGATGGTCGCTTTGCTCGGGAAGTGATCTACGAGACCGGGAAGGTCGATCTACGCATGAAGCGATCTATGAGACCGGGAATGTTGATCTACTTGCAAGGCGATCTACGAGACCAGGAAGGTCGATCTACGAGACCGGGAAGGTTGATCTACTCGTGAAGGATACGACACCGATCTACGAGACGGGAAGGTTACTTTGATCGGGAAGCACTACGATAGTTTCCCCAAGCTGGGATCGGGATACGACCCGACTGATATCACGATGTCGATGCATCAAACTATACTTAGGGTATTGACGGTCGGTTTGCCTAGCTTGTAGGACTTGGAGGATTTATGAAGTTTGAATTTACCGATCAATAGACTGGACCTCTAGTATGATAGATGGTTTGCATGCTACTCGATCGATCTATTCGGGAAACACTTTAGCGAATGAGCTACTCCACCCGTGTAGCCCCCCACTCCCTTAGGTGCAAGAATCGTGAGCATAAGGGAGTAGATACGATGGGTTCTCAAGTTTGCCTTCTAACTTTGATTGCGACCGGGAAATGACCCGAACGAGCTTATGATGCCAATGCATTGGATCGATGATTGGGTAGGGGTGACCGCGGTTCGGATTTGGAACCGTCGGTTCCGGTTCCGCAAATGGACAAACCGGAACCGGAACCGGAACCTTATAGTAAGGTTTCAGTTTCGGTTCTAGTTCAGAACTGCCGATTCCGGTTGGAACCGTAAGTTCTAACCGAATTTATTTAAAAAAAATTAAAAAACACTATAATTTTTAATATTTTCCGGTTTGGAACTGAAACCGCCGGTTCCAGTTCCTTTTCATCTCGAACCTTAACCGGAACCATATTGGTTCCGGTTAGGAACCGGAACCAGAACCGTACAGACGGTTCGGTTCTGGTTCAACAGTGCACAGTTCGGTTCAAACCGAACGGTTCGAACCGAACCGTGGTCACCCCTATGATCGGGAAGGGACCCGATCGAGCTGACCGCGGCGGTGCACCACCGGGCGACTTGCCTAATCTATAGGACTTTGGAACTTCGCTATATCTAAACTTTACCGATCAAGGGATCAGACCTCTAACGCAATAGAGGATTTACCCGCTAACAAAATCGAGCAATCGGATTTTGAGTGTGATTAGACGATCAATTTTTACCAATCGAGAGATTGGTTTTACTCAGGACGGGATGCCCGACCTCGCGGGCTTAATTGCCTACCTTGTAGGGCTTAAAACCAAGATATAACCTCGAGCTAACTAGGCCGGTGGTGGCAAGGCCAACCTAACCGGTCGAAGAAAATTCCTACCTCGTAGGGCTTAAAGTCGAGATATGATTTCGGGCTAACTGAGCCAGTGGTGGCAAGGCCAACCTAACCGGACTTAACTACTCAACCGGTGGTGGCAATGCCGACCTAACCGAACATAGAACAGAATTGGAACCAGAAGACCTTTGTCATCTCCGGCCTAAGACTTGAATTGAAGAACCTCGCTCTCATCAGTATTAGACCGGAACTTAAAGTTTACGCGACATTGCGGTCGTTTCTCGAGCTTGTGCCCTCATCGGTGATGGCTGAAAAACGTTTACGCGACATTGCGGTCGTCATCGGTTAGAGAACCTGAACTTAAAGTTTACGCGACATTGCGGTCGTCGTCGGTTAGAGAACTGGAACTTAAAGTTTACGTGACATTGCGGTCGTCATCGGTTAGAGAACCGGAACTTAAAGTTTACGCGACATTGCGGTCGTAAGGTCGGAGCCTCGTCCGATTGGTCCGGAGACCAAGATTGCCTACATAGTAGGCTTGATGCCGGGACTTTTCTCGGGCTTAACTATGCCGATGGTGGCGGAGCCGACCTGACCGGGCTTAAGGTGCCGGTGGTAGAAATACCAAACTAACCGGGCTTATTTACAATTAATTGTGTTATTACAATTTTTCTAAACTATAATGCTACAATCTACAAACTATACAGCTACAATCTACATAATTTTACAAAGTATAATTTAGCCTACACACTCTACAACTTTGAAATTAAATTACAAACAACTTACAAAAGCTCAAAATATTTAATTTGGATTTTCCACCGATTGCGCGCAGACTGCCAGGCCACTCGTGCTTTTGTATACCTGGAAACTGATCTTTCATTCAAAAGAGGTCGGGAAATCGATCTGGAAGCTGGTTGCGAAATTGATCGGTCACAGTAGCTTTGGGGTGCCCGGTCAGCTTGACCAATGAAAGTGAGGTCGGGAAACGATCATGAAGCTGCTGGTTCTGAGCAAGTCATGCATCAGATGCATCTTGGTTGCGCTCGGGAACTCTAAGGTTCTGTTAGTTTTTCATGGTTGCCTTAAGTGCTGAAACTAGTGTATACACACACGTGCACGGTTAACTTTTAATTCGGTCTTCATGGTAGGGATTCTGCTCGGGAACTCTATAAAACTTTGGACAATGAGAGACTAGCGATCTGGAAGGCCTATAATGCTCGAGAATTCTCCTACAAGACACCTCTTTGTTCTGGATTTTCTGGTTGTATTATGTAGTGCTCTGGTTGCTCGTTCAGGGTAACGGTCGGTTGATGCCCGGGAAGCTGCCACTGCTAAAATTCGATGTACTATACGAACGACCGAGGGATGCTTAGAACACGCCGGGGTTCGCGACGGACTGCAATCAACGGTCGGAACCGAGCTTTGGCGATGCTAACTGCTCAGCTGATTGCTCTGCTGAGAAAACCGCTCGGGATTGGAAAATTACATGGATTGCATAACAACGGCCGATTCGGCCACTAGCGTGAGGAGGTCGGGAACTACGTTTGACTGTTTGATAAGCGGTACGATAGATTCTGATTCCCGATGTAAGGCCGGGAAATTGATCAAGAGACTGGTTGGTTCACCTGATGAAGCGGCTGCCGCAATGGTATATACTCTGCTCATATGCAATACTTTAGGGAATCGACGCAAAGTTGGACTCCTGTCACAAGCTTGGGAAACATCAAAGAGAATCTGATCATTCGTACTAGATCGGTTGCCCCGGCGGCGAGTGGTAGCTAATAAATCGATATAATACGTATACCTCAGCCTAATAATAGATATATTATATATACATACTATAATATATATATATATATATATATATATATATAATATATATATATATATTTATAATATTATATATACTATATATATATATATATAGCCCCGCGCGGCGGCCCGGGCGCGCCGCGGGGCGCGCGGGGCGGGCGCGGCGGTATATATATAAAAGACCATATGCAATCAGGGAAATCTTCGGTGAGGGCGGGCTTTGACGCGACGGGATGGCAAAGGTCGCGAACCGTTGCTTAGTTGCGGAGCCAAGTGCGTGAACCGCTCGGCTCGGTCCCGTGACCGGGTGGCGACTACCCGAACCTTAGGTGAATTCGCCCGGTTGGGAGGATTTTTGAATGGGAACAAAATTAGGACGTTTTTTTTTGGGATACAAACATAGGAAAAGCTACGTTGAGGAATGAATGTTTTACTTTTTTAAACATGCATCTCAAGAATGCATTAATAGCTTTTAATAAAATGTATTTTCATAGAGAGTACGATACATTATACGTAGATAGTATGGGGATAATACGGTAAATGTATACACATTAATAAATACAAAATTATGCTATTAATAAATTGACAAAACCCTACTTATTTTATTATTCCCCCTTCCCCTTTTTACGTTCTGCCGTCTAGAAGACAAAGACGACTTCACGGGCATCAATCTGTGTCTGCTTGGGCAGTGGACGGCGCGTTGTGTTAGGCGGACAACGGCAGCGTGCGATGGTCTGCGGTGCTTTGTGGTGGTTGGTGGCGTGCGGTGGTTTTTTTTTTTTTTTTTTTTTTTTTTTTTTTTTTTAAAAAGGCAATTTATTAATAAAAAGGAAGGCCGAAGCCAGTACAAGGTCCGGATGGACTTAGGCCCCACATGGCCTAAATCCTACTTAATAGGCTAACTAAGGAAAAATAAAAATGGGATTACATAACGAAGGTCCCCGGGGCTCTAACATGCATGCCCCAAGTCTCATACCAACTATCACTAACTAGAACGAAGACTAGAGTATAAACCATCATATAAAAACTGTGCAGCTGCTCAAAAACGTGCAGCGCAACTGCTTCTCAACCCACCGTGTATAATCTTGAAACTCAAAGGCAAGGCACGGACACCTTGTGTGTCACAACCGTAGCACCTCCCCGCCAGTTGCACCATAGCGGCTCTGCTCTAAAATGCAACCCAACCGGGCTGCAACCATGACCGTGACACCTCCTGGAGTGCTATTGACTACCCTGTTAAAAGCAACAATATACCACCCAGCAAATACGGAAAAAGGCCTAACAATAGTCGGCA
Organism: Ipomoea purpurea; assembly: GCA_009835305.1. Taxonomy (NCBI): domain Eukaryota; kingdom Viridiplantae; phylum Streptophyta; class Magnoliopsida; order Solanales; family Convolvulaceae; genus Ipomoea; species Ipomoea purpurea. The sequence continues at coordinate 13,460 of VALG01013839.1, forward strand.
CGCAGGCTAAGTCGAATAGATACATAACTAACATGGTAAATCGCAGGCCAATAATCAAACAATATAGCACCAGGCAGCCAATAGCAGGACCTCCCGATCAGCACCAGCACGAACCAACCCTAACGGGATTAGCTACTATGGGCCAGCAGCAAGCCTGGACTACCGCCAAACGGATTTGAAAAACCCTACCCGGCACCGTTCAGCCCGGGCTAGGATGCAATTTCTTTACCGCTTGCACCAACGTTGAGGCATGGTCTATCTCAATCAAATGCCTACAAAGGCGAAACCAAAAGAGCCTATAGACCAGTACAGGCCTCGGGAGGCCAAAGAACAGCACCTGCAAAAATAGAAACAAGATAGAACAAACAAGTATCATGTTCCCATGACCCAACTATTTCAAATTTCTACCTCGGGTGAGTGTTTAAGGTTTTAACAGGCTGACGCGAACAAAAAGCACCCCCAAATAATAGCCGTCCCCCCGGAGTCCAAAAGAAACTCAGTACTATTGGCCAGTAGCAAGCCTGACCAGGTCAACGGATTTGGACTAGTCCTGCCTGGTGCACCGTTCAGCCCGGACTAGGGTGCAATGTTGTATCGCCAACACCTTACGTTGAGGCTCAATCCTGCAAGCAGGACTTCATGGCCTCCAGAAACCTCACACACTCTCTGTTTAAAGCTCACTTCGACTCTTTCCAACTCTTGTTTCCACTCCAATCTTTTGCACTCTATTTCTTTCCCACTCGTAATATTTCACTTCATTTCTTTTTCCCTCCTTTTTGTTTTCATTCTTCTTTTCTTCTTTTTCTTTTCCTCTTTTTCCCTTTTTCTTTTCCTTTTTTCTTTTTCTTTCCATCTTTTTCTTTTCGTTTTCCTCTTTCATAAACATAAGCAGAAGTACTCGCACAATCACGGGAGATCATCAATCTCGAAAAATACATAAGGCCACATCATCATGTATCATTAACGAGCGAACCCTACGCGGGAGATCACTGAGGTTCCGAAAGATGGCCTCCCCCGGCTTATCCACCGCCCAATCAGTTAACGCCTGTGCAGGTAGATTGGCCCTGGACGGGCACACGGCAGCAGTAACTACCCCACAGGACATAGGAAACGGAGCCTGGAAACCACATTATCCAGAATCCACGACGGGCGAACAGATACGTCAACATAACTCGCTAGCTCCGCCCAAGTGGATTCTATATCAATCCCTATATTTCCGCCGGCCAGGCACCATTTCAGGCAGGAGAATAAAACCTGGAACATGCCCCGAGCATGCTCCCCCTGCCCAGACCACGCAACCCCGTAACAAAAGCTACCGTCCTGGTTGCGCACCACGGCTGCAGCCCCCCTACTGCCAAGGACAAGATAGATTAATCTTTAGAGTACCGGCAGCAGGAGGAGACCACCTGACCGTCCTAACACACGCCTCGGCACATGTGCCTCCAAGTATGCCAATTGTCCTCCAATTAGAGGGCAGGATATGCTGCATAGGCCACCGCCTAAACAGACATTCTGCCACCCCCTTTGCTACCCCATGCATCACACGTGCAATGCTGGGAGTATCTCGGCCATACATGCACCCATTGCGGTGCTTCCACAGCTCCCACAACACCAGATACAGCACCTGTTAACAACAAAAGACAAAAGAGGGTTACGCGTCCCCTCCGACCCCATCCCACAATCAAAGTCCTAAGACTCCGGTGTCGCGAATAGAGGCCGAGGGACGCTAAAACATATCTCCAGACAGCTTTTGTTGTTTCCCCAGAATAAAAAATGTGACCAATAGACTCAGGAACCGGGAACGAACAACACCGGCATCTCGAGACGATCACATGACCGAAACGAGCCAGGATGTCGTCCGTGGGAAGCCGCCCTCGGAACACTCTCCAAGCAAGAAGGACACCTTGAATGAAGGTGCTTGCGCCAACATTTAGCTAAGAGAGGATCCGGTGCAGTGGGCAAAGCAGGCCTAAGAAAGGCCTTAGCAGAGGAATAAAAAAACATACCATCGGACGCCACGGTCCATAGCGGGATATCACGCGGACCTTGCTCATTCGGGACAAGTCCGCACTAATCCCTGCATAAGCCAAGTCATCATGGCCAGCCAGATCAAGCCAACCATCCCGCACATAGTCCAGAAGCAAATCCCGGGAGTAGGAAACCCCTCGGTGTGGATAAAGTCTGCCGAGCGTGCCCAGACCTGACCAATTGTCCCACCAAAATTAACCCGGCCTTGGAAACCGCCAAGTCAGAACCCTCTCAACTCATCACGTATGTCAACATCCGCCTCCAGGTGTGCGAATCAGTTCTGGACTAACTTAGCAACCGGGTGAACCCGGCGGCAGTATTTAGCCCTCATAAAATCTGACCAAAGCATGTGTTCTGACGAAATTCCACCACAATTTGGCACTGCCGCCTTACCATCAAATCTAAGTCTAAGAACCCCACTCCCCCTCCTTTTTAGGACGAGAAAGAGTTTTTCACGAACCAATGATACCGGGCGCCGCCTGACTGCTTCTAGAAGAAGGTGCATAACATCTTTCCAAGTCCTGTATGACCTGCTTAGGCGGTGCGCAGGCCGAGAATAAGTGCAATGGTAGGCCTGCAAGACTGAGGATATCAAAATTGCCTTCCGCCATTTGAAAGCACTCGCGTTGCCAACTCAAACATCTAGCCTTCAACTTTATCAACCATCGAGGAAAAATATATACTTTTTTACGGCCAATATACACAGGGCAACCCAAGTAAGTAAATGGAAACTGTTTTATGCACACAACCTGTTGCCCTGCGAATCTCATCAATCTCACGAGCTGGAGTACGAGGGTGCATGTAAAAAGCACTCTTCTGAAAGCTCACCATCTGTCCGATATCTCCTCGTACTCCTTCAAAGCATTAATTACCTCCTGAATTGCTCCCAACCTGCGTACTAAAAATAATTACATCATCGCGCATAGGCCAGGTGATGTATATGTGGTGTCTCTAGCGGCTTGGTAAACCGAGGCACCGTAGTGCCATCATACACCGAGCAAGGTAAACGGACAGGACTTCAGCTGCAATCCAAACAAAGTCGGGACAATGGGTCCCCTGTCTGAGTCCCGCGGTAGATGTAAAGAAGCCTTCCTTGACTCCATTTACTATCAATGAATACCAAACATTAGACACAGCCCGGAACACCATATCAATCCAGACCTCACTGAAACCCAGGCACGCATCACCGAAGTCAGAAAAAACCACGATACCCGGTCATATGCCTTAGCCATGTCCAGCTTAAGCACTATGTCCCGGTTTATGCAAACTCAATCCATGGCACATCTCGGATGCCAGAAACACATTATCTGTGATGGACGACCAGTCACAAACCCACTTTGCTGCGGTGACAACACCGAGGCAAAACTGTAGCCATCCGAACTACATGAGCTTCGTGATCAGCTACTACTGAGTTACACAAACGATAGGCCTGTAATCTGCAAAGGTTTCTGGACTCCGGCTTCTTCGGTAGAAGGACAATGGATGTGTGCGTGATAGCTGGTGAATTCCTGTCCTGCAAAGTAACTCCGAACCATACTGACTACATCATCCTGAATAATATCCCAACAGGCTTATAAAAGGCCCCCAAGAAACCATCCGGTCCTGCTGCGCTCGTAGAGTTCATCTGCATTACACCGCCCTCACCTTCTCCACCTCTGGCACGGCCGTAATAAGTCATTATCTTCTTCTGTAATCAGTCGTGGGACACACTCCAATCTAGCCAAATCAAAACCCCAATCTCCGAGTGAAATATTGTCAAAAAGAGACTAGCCTGATTAGCATCCCCTGCTTATCTTCAGCCACACCCCATATCTTAACCTGTGTATATATAGTTTACGCTTGCGTTTCCTTAACAACAGAGTGAAAGAACCGGGAGTTGTCTGTCCCAATCCTGGACCTCGGTAATTAACGTGCACATTTTTGCTCCAAAAGTCTTCCTCAATTGCAATCTTCTTTGTAACAAGCAACACGCTTTTTATATTCAATCAATATTTTCATCATCAGCGGTATTGCTGTAAGGCAGCTTCTAGGGTCTGAAACTATCTCATAGTGTTCTCGAGCTTCATAAAGAAATCCCAAACACAGTCTTGCTCCACTGCTCAGAACCTCATCAACCTGTTCAACTTGGTGGCAATCACAAACATAGCCCCCCTCCCCCGCCCTCACAGGAACCTGCAGCTATATGCACCACACTCAAAAATTTTCGTGTTTAATCCACACGTTTAAATAAATACAAGTGTTCGTACGCCTGCTACTCAACAAATCACAAGATATTAAAGCGGAATGGTGGTCAGATGTGGATTTTTGACAGATGTCGTACAAATGTCTGAACCGATTCCATACGAAGTATAAAGGGACTGGATCCAAACGCATCATATAGTCCCTCCTTACGTCTCCCATTCACAGGTAAACAGGAACCGTAAATAGGTCGATAATCAAGTCCATCGCACTGAACACTCCTGAAACAGTAGTCTTCCGATGTGAATACGGAAGCCTCACCTTTTTCTCGTCACACTTAAAGCAATTAATCTCCTGCCAAAACTGACTAAGGACCCCTCCCGGAAGTATAGAAAATACAGCTTTCAACTCAGCATAACGGGTACTGGAGCTTCATCTGGTTTGCATAAAAATGAGAGCCAAAAGGCGTGAGAACGTAGAATGACACCAAGAAAATGTGACGCACTGCTCAGTATGACTCTCTGAGATGTTAGCTGCAATCTTATTCAAAAATCAAAATTTTGTTATTACAGAAGCAAAAACATATAATTAAAACGATCTGCAAAACTCAGCCAGTCAGGGAAATGAAGGCTCGATCAGGTAATAATATAAAAGGTGAATGCATTCAAACAGTACCAATTCTGCAGCAGAACGCCGGAGGGACACTCCCTCACATTAAAGAACGAGTAGTCTCATATCAACAAAACTCCCGGATTCGAACGAGAGGGATCACCCCCTTTTTCTGGTGTGTCCGACGTCTACCGGCCAATGGCTTTAACTAGGCCTAGTCCTCGATTATGATTCAGAATCCCGGGACCCATTCTCCTGTCATGATATGCAACCGGACATCGGTATCTGACCACGCCTTTCCCTCCCCCCCCATTCCTAGGCCCCCAAGGAGACTTAGGAGCAAAGAGAGAGATAAATGGTCGGCTCTGCAGGTCGCTCGCTATCCTGAAGAAGCTAAAATCTCATCAGCTCCGGATAGTGGATAGATAGACAGTGGCTTGAATCCTACCCGGGCGATGCATACAACAGCACATCCTACTATCAATCGGGTGGCCTTGCAATCACCACCCACCGAAACGCCCACAAAAGCCTCCTCAGAGCTAGATCTCATCCTGAAGGCGGCAACACATTACTAACCGAAACAGGTTGGTGTCCGACTAGTAGGGTAGGAGCCCGCCACTTGATATTACCCGTGCTCTGCACTTAGCCCTGCTAATTGTCAGTCATTGGGCTTCCTTTTAACTTTTTTCTTTATTACTTTGGTTTTTCTTTGGCTAACAGTCATATCCCGGTGATGTCAGACACAGTACTAGCCCCGGTCATCCGCCCCCCTACGATCCACCCGAGGGCCATTAGCCGTAGGGAGAGGACCAGCATCAACCACTGTGCTGGCACATGTGATGCCGTAGTGCGGTGGAGCATGTGCCCTCCACCACCAAAGACCACACAACTACAGCCATATGACATTGTTTCTGCAATTTATCAATAGGGGAACACTCTCATACTCAATTGTTTGCAAAACCCAAGACGTCCTGATCGGAAGCGCAGTCCCTAATCGAATAACATTTTGCGCATAGGGGTTTCAAAAAATCATCTCAACTTTCACCCTACCACATTAGCTGAGTAAACTTAGCGTAGGCGTGTCCACCTGTAGAACTTTTAATAGGTTTGACAATCTGCTTGAGACAAGGTTCTGAGAAGCAATTGGCCTTAAGGTAGGTATAACACCCATACCGGGGCCAACGATGTCTCAAACCTTGTGTCAAAGTCCATTGTCCACCTAAAAGAGCCACATAGGGCACTTTCCGTTAAAGTGAATTTGAACTTGACTAACGTGTTAATGCAATCTTCCGAATTAGAAAATGCAAGAGACACGTGGCGTGGGTCCACTAAGCAATACTCACATTTCCTTTCAACTTCAAGAGCTTGGAAAAGTGTTCTCCCTTCATACGGAGAGCACGCCCCTGCCACTACCGAGCAATTTTCCAATAATTACGCCCGGCTTCCCCCTCCTCACCTTTACTTCATCCTTGATCTACCTCTTTATCATCAAAGGTAACTGCAGGGCATCCCTTTATAGGAATTCAAACATTTATCTTGAGATACAAAGTCGGGGATGGATGCATAACCTTTGAGCTGCAGATCCGTAGAATAATAACTAGCAAGTTGGGTCGAACCTGAGCTCGGGCAAGCAAAGCTACTTACCTGGGCCGTTTATCAACGTGTGCACATGGAAACTGCATTCTTAGCATTCTTAGTATCATAGAAACAAGCTTCCCAAGCATTGGGCATGGATTGGGCAAGGAGAACCGAGACATTGCATACATTGTCATTGTGTCATGGTCTCGGATTTGGGGTGTTGTTAGGGGTTAGCAAAGAACTTTGTTTGCCCTAACACACCCCTTTGTGGGGTGTCAATGGTGTGTAACAATCGTTCGATTCAAACCGATCACACCAAGACTATCCTCAGCTGGAAAGCTAATGCGGTAACATGGCACCATTTGAACTAGTATTTGCCATGTTACCACCATTTATGCTCATATTTGCGTTTTAAGACTTGCCCAAGATCCATTCCCCCCAAAACCACCGAAAGCCGAGGCCTTTGGATGTGGGGCATGCAATGGACGGGGCACATCCCAAACTAGGCAAGATAGGGAGAGATTCACTTAGTGATTTGGCTACAAAACCCCCTTCTTTATATAGCATATCTTGCCCTCTAAGTGGAGTAGATGTACTCAAAATAACACCCTCATGGGTCCTATGACCAGCCAATTCCCCAAAGACTAGCCGATTTAGGATTATAACCCCCATGAATCAAATATGACCAGCTTGCCCATTATGAGCTTGCCGATTAGGATGTCTAAGTGGTGCATCTTGTACATGACCCACACTTAGATTGAAATCAAACGAAAGAGAGTAAAAGGCATACCTCTGCCGTTTGTCACCACTTCGCCGTGAATGACCATTAACCTCCGGCATTGAGCCTCTACATTAAACCATCTTATGCTTTGTGTTGCAATTTCTGCCCCCTGATCCTCACGGCGTATCACCATATTGCATTAATCTTACCCCCTTAAAAGAGGGAGTGTGCAATTGTGCTGTAGATAAGCTGCGAAACATCACCTAGCAACTTTGATTGACTAGAAGCAAATTGCAAGTGTGGCATGTGGTCTAATGTTGCATATTGTCCCCAACAATATTAGCAACAACCGCACATTATTGTCTATCAAAAATGGGCAGTTCCCACCAAAAATCAAACTAAATTTGTGATAGGACAGTTAGGATGGGCAGCTTCGGCTTCACAAGAGATTGGGCATTAACCCAATTACCCCTACGTTTTGAATCCATCACTCGTTTCAACTCATCTAAGCAGCTAGATATCACTATGGAGACTTGGGCATCATCCACCTATGCCAGCTTCATCAATAGGACTTAGCGATTAGCTGGGACTATCTATGGTATGACAGACTTGCTCAATTGAGTTTTGCCATTAGAACCACTAGATGATACTGCCCATTCCCCACCTTTAAGCAGCTAGACGAACTGTAAGCTTAACATGGTAAATGGGACTTGTTTCTTACAACCACCTTTACCCATATCTCCTGCTCTTTATTGCTTCTCTTGACTCTATACAATTCCTAAAACTGGCAACAGAACTGTCCATTCTGGTTTGGCGTACAGCTAATGATGAGGAGATGAATGACTTGGATTTCATGGTACTGGAATTGGTAGATTTACCTGTAGAAAGAAGGTCATTGGGTTGCAAAGGGTGTTTGTGGTGAAGTTTAACCTTGATGTCTGTACTCGGTTCGAAGGCCTCGTCTAGGTTCTAAGGGTATGCACAAACTTATGGTATTGATTACTCTGACACATTTTCTCATGTTTGCAAAATTTGACTCTGTCAGATTGCTTATTTTTATGGCTGCTGCATTTAATTGGTCTTTACATCAACTGGACATTAAAAATGCTTGTCTACATGGTGAGCTTCAAGAAGAAGTCTACATGGACAACCACCTGGTTTTGTTGCTCAGGGGGAGTATGGTAAGGTTTGTCGACTTCGCAAATCTTTGTATGGCTTAAGCAAAGCCCTCGTGCATGGTTTGGGAAATTCAGTCAAGCGATTGAGAGGTTTGGCATGATAAAAGGAAGTCTGATCATTCTGTCTTCTATAAACGCTCTGAGAAAGGTATTATTTTATTAGTTTGTCTATGTGGATGACATTGTCATCACTGGAAGTGAAACCGCTAGTATTGTATCTCTTAAGACTTTTCTTCACAGTCAATTTCAGACTAAAGATCTTGGTACATTAAAATATTTTCTAGGTGTTGAGGTAATACGGAGTAAGAAAAGTTATACTTCTCTCCCAGAGAACATATGTACTTGATCTATTGACAGAAACAGTGAAACGTGGGAGTCAAGTCGTGCAATACTCCAATGATCCCTAATTCACAATTGACATCAGAGGGGGAGCTATTTGATGATCCAGAAAGATATAGAAGATTGGTTGTAGCTAAATTATCTGACTGTAACTCGTCCTGATATTACTTACTCAGTAAGTATTTGTAAGTCATCTTATGCATCTCCAACGTTATCATTGGAAGTTGAACAAATCTGAACTAACTTGAGGTGCTCCAGGACGTGAATTGTATATCAAACATTGGACATAGTAACATTATGCTTTGCAGATGCAGACATATGTCTTAAGGGAGAATTCGGAGGTCTCAACGGATTTTGTGTCTTCTTTGGTGGAAACTTGCCTCGTGGAGATCAAGAACAAAATGTTTCTCACGATCGAGTGCAGAGTCAGATATAGAGCAATGGCACAAGCACCTGTGAAATCTTGTGATATATCACATTCTCGATGAAATAGGGCTCAGGCTTCTATTCCTGCGAAGCTATGTGTGACAACCAAGCAGCTCTCCATATTGCAGCCAATCCTGTTTTCCATACGAACCAAGCACATTGAAGTTGACTGTCATTTCATTCGTGAAAAGATACAACGAGCTTAATTTCTACTGATTTTGTGAAGAAAAAGGAGAATAGTTAGGAGATCTTTTTACAAAAGCTATGAATGAGCCTCGAATAGATTACTTATGTAACAAGTTTGGCATGATCAATATCTATGCTCCAACTTGAGGGGGCGTGTTAGACATTATAGGTAGAAGATATTTGATATGATCTCAGTGATTGTGTGTATAATATCTTAGGATATTGTGTATAATATCTTAGAGATATTATTGATTCTTACCATAGTTAGTGTGCATATTCTTGTATAAATATATGTATCCTCTTGACCAAAGTATGAAATATAGAGTATTGAACAATTTGTAAGGATGAAAACACTGAATATTGTATTTATTAAAATTTAATACCAGTGCTCGCCATATTAATAGGTGTTCTTGGAGAGGAAATCATAAATCCACCGTACAATAGTTCACTACCTGCCATTGCAATTATTTATATGAAGTTAGGAAATTTAAAAATGATCTAATAAAATAGTTACTAATGATTGTGCTTAAAACTTGTATTTACCTGTTCATTGTTGGAGTAAGTGGTCTAACTCCTGGTGCATTAATAATTGATTGTAATGATGATTGAGGATTATGAACCGATATATTTGATCGCAATAATTGATGCTTGTGTATTATGCTGATTACACAACGGGTCGTTTTCTAAAAAAAATAAATTGATAAAGTTTAAATTAGTGTGAAGGAATGAGTAATGATGACAATAAAGATAAATAAGATTGTTTAGTACCAAAAATTGAATAGTATAAATTATTTACATATTTATTAGTTAAACATTTGTATCTTACATTTTATCATTACATCTATATATATATATAAAAGTAAAATCCTCTTATTTCATTTTCCGCCCAAACTTTTGTAGTAAATTTATTTGTAATCAAATGTAAAATAGAAATTAAATTTAATCAATATTGTTTCCATTTTACGTATCAACCTAATTGGTATATCTATTAATGGGTTAATACCAATTTATTATTATATTGGTAATTTAATATAAAAGAGTATGAAGATTCAACAACAACGTACGCCCAATGATTCATGCCATGGATATTTCCCATTGAAACTGGTAGAGTTATTATTGACTGCAATGTTGTGCTGTCTATCTCTGTCCTATTAATGATATCTCTATAGAGAAAGAAGTGATTCCATAAATTAAGATAGTGCCAGTCCACACAAGAGGTATACATGCTTTTTCTACGATCTCCAATATTTATCCTTGTCCGATATCATGAAGACTCAGAGCATGATGTGATTGGTGTGCACCTATATGAAGTCCCATAGAGAAAGGGGAGTGATTCCATAAAATCTAGAGAGTGCATATTTCACGATTAAATGATATTTTTCTCGATTTTTGCTTTTTTTTTTTAGAACTCATGTTGTATATGAAATTGGAAAAAAGATGTATTCCAAAAAAGCTGCTTCCTATACTGCAAAAAATAAATTGCAAAATAACACTTTTCATTTTTACTCATTGTAGGAAACTTCATGCTCCATAATACTAAGGGAGCATGTTGGTAAGTACGGTAAGATTTTCAAAGAATGAAAAATTTATGTCATTAAAAAATTATGGTGATAACTAATTTCTATATTTACAAAAAAATGCACTCATTATTTATGTTGTAATTCAACTATACTACTTTGGTTAAAGAATAGAAAAAAAAAATGACAATTCCTAGACAAATTTATTTATTGAAATCATTTTCATATTTGAAGTCTGTAAATGATAAACAGTTCGTTGATAAGTTTCATTTATAATTTTAATCTACATCTGATTTTTTTTTATTAACATGTTTGACGTTATTGGTAGGGTCATTGAGATATACTCCACATTGGATAAGATCATTGCAGGGAAGCCTTCTTATTGATTTTATAATTGTACATGGATACAAAGTAAATTATCTAATTTTGCTATTTTTATTGTATTTTGTATATGTATTTTTTATTAAGTAGTTTATTTGTTTATAGGGACAATCAATTGAAGGCTACAGTGTGAGATCAACATATACCCAGAGTTGAAACCTTTTTTTTTTTTTAATTTCTGGCCTTGCAAATCCTATTGTTGTTCTTATGCAATTGTGTACAGTTAAGAATGATACAAAGAGTTAATCTAAACACAAATGTTTTAACTTTTCTTTATATTTGAAAGTGTTTGAATAAGGACAAGTAATGAATGTTCTTTTTTATTAGTTGGTTATATCAAGATATGTAACTCTTGATACACAGCTATTTTTCAATCAGGATTTCCAGAGTTTTGTGATTTTTTTGGAAAAGTAAATTTATTATGTCTTAATCATTATCATACTGGAGGCAGAGGGCCAAGCAACACTGGCTCAAGGAAGCTGATGCCAATACCAAATTCTTTCACAGGTATGCCTCTCACCGAAAGAAAAAGAATACTTTACTTAGATTAATGAATGACAATGGGAATTGGTTGGAGGGAGATCCCATGAGAGATATTATTCTGGATTATTTTAAGAATATTTTCAGTTCTGGGGTTCCGGAAGCTGGAGATGACTTTTTTAGAGGGGTAGAACCCAGGGTATCGCAGGCACAGAATGACTCACTATTACGGCCTTTTAATCTTGAGGAAGTAAAGGATGCATTGTTTGCAATGTATCCGGATAAAGCACCAGGACCGGATGGAATGAATCAGGGTTTTTATCAGTATTTCTGGGATGTGGTAGGAGGAGATGTTGCGAGTTTTGTGCTGAGCTGTCTTGAATCAAGTGACCTCCCATCTGGTTTGAATGAAACAGATATTTGTGTGATCCCTAAAAAGAATAACCCAGAGTTAGTAACTGATTTACGCCCTATAGCGCTTAGCAATGTTATTTACAGGATAATAGCTAAGATGATGGCTAATAGATGAAGCCTTTTGATGGAAGGAACTAATATCTGAGACACAAAAAAAGTGCTTTAAAAAATAATCCAACAGGATAGAAAATTAGAAATAACATAAATAAATATTCTGTATAAGACTGCAGAAAGTGGGGCAAACTACAAAAAAAAAAAAAAAAAAAATGAGAAACAAAAAAAAAGAAAAAAAAAAAAAAAAAAAATAGAAAAAAACAAAAAAACCACAAAAAAAAAAAAAAAAAAAGAAAAAACAAAAAATAACAAAACAAACAAAAAATAAAAAAAAAAAAAAAAAAAAATAACAAAAGTAAAAAAAATCAAAAAAAGTCTGAATCGGAAAACAGTGTTGGGTTTTGAGGGATGGGTGCACTTAAGCTGGATTATGGCCTAAGGCGTATGGATCGAATGGAGTGGGCCTTTTCTCCGATAATATGATGGTGGCATTGGTTTCTATGAGTAGATGGTTATTTCGATTATGTAAATGTGTGACCACAGTCTCTTATCTAGTATTCCTGGTAAATGGCTCAAGGAGGACGCCACATAATTACCCACGCGGTGTGGTTTTGAGACAGGGGACCCCTATCCCCATTGTTTAATTATCTGTTGCACGGGAGGGACTCTCGCTTTGTTACTACAACAGGCTAACCCAAAAAACGGGGTTAATTCATGGATTTTTTAGGGTAGCAAGAGGTGCCCCTCAAATTTCTCATTTGTTTTTTTTGCGGACATAGCCTTTTATTCTTTAAGGCTAATGTGGAGGAGGCCTTAATAGATAAAGAGAATGCCTGACTGTTTATGAGGATCTCATCGGGACAGGTGGTTAACTACCACAAGTCGGAGTTATTTGTTATAGCAGGAACACGAATAATGTGGATAGGGAAACTGTGGCTCACGGTTTGGAGTGGTGCAGGCTCCAAATATATTGGCAAGTATTTGTGTGAGTGATTTACCTCGT
>VALG01013844.1:0-18387 GCA_009835305.1 Ipomoea purpurea
GATCATTTACATTTTAATATATTAGTCTTTAAAAGTTTTAAATCTCGGGGGTGTTATCAGTTGGTTCAGCAGCCTAATTCTAGATACTTAGGGACTAGGAAATCGAGAATCTTAGTGAGCGCAGTGAGATTGTGAAACTAATACATAACCTCCCTACCTTTATCCCTCTTAGCTTAAGAAAACTTTCCCCGCATATACATTAGGCGACCACAACTCTAATTTAACGTTCTTATAAACGCTGACCCAGAAGACGCAGCATGAACCAAACGGAAGCAATCAGGACTCCGACCCGCCAGCAGAACCTAACTCAGACTCTACAACATAACACAAGTCGCCCAGGCATAGTAGTAGCCTTAGCCCTTCGCAACAACAGGCCACGCTCCTCCATCAACGCACTCAGCGTCGACCGACATGTCTCAAACCATCGCCACTTCACGTTCTCAGGAGAAGAGGCCCCCGTAAATCCTAGAGGAATGGATCGAACCTCGACAAATCCTAGGGTTTAGTAGAATGCCAGGAAGACGTGCGTAGAGATAACCCCTATTTCTACTTCGGACACGAGGCCGATCTCTGGTGGTATGAGGGGACACTTACCACAGACTTAGGGTTCGACCTGGGAAAATCAAAACAGATAGGGAAACTTTATCAACCACGGAAGCTATGTACGAGAGTTCCTCACTTGAAACACAGGGCACGATACCGTATAGGAATATCCATAAACGATTCTTCGAACTAGCACGCTTCGGCACCAGAACTAGTCCACACCGAGGTGACAAAATAGAGAGATTCGTGGTCAGGCTCATTCGAAGCTGAAAAGGCGACTGGTAGTAAGCAGACCATCGGACCTCAATGAGGCATATTCAGTGGCGCATCTCTATCGAATCTACCTACTCTCCAACGTGGGGTTCAGGAATAGAACGAAGAAAAACACTGGAGGTGGAGCACCACTTATAAAAGGACAAGCGAACAAACAAGACAAAGCAATCTGACACAAAAGCGCCCCTAGGAAACATGAAGCAACCCAAGAAGCTTCCTTGCACGAAATGCACAAAAGCATAGAGGCAAGGATTGCATGGGCAACCCTGGCGATGCTTCTAACTGTGGAGAAGAAGGGCAAGGCTTCAGTGCACTCAACCAAAAGGCCAGCCCCATCACCATAGGGGTCACCGAGGGGACCGCACCACGGAATAGGAGCTCCCGGGAAAATTTCGTCATGAGCCACACCAGCCGACTGAGAATGGAGGAAATCTCGAGGGAGAACCTAATCCAGAAGAACGAGGACAACGGAACCCGCGGAAGAAAGACAAGGAACGAATTCTGTCTAGGATATAGCATCAAACCCTTGTAAACCCCTTCGCAGAACACAATATCTTATCTTAGTTTTTCGGAATTATATAAAGCTTTTGAATCGAAAATTCGACTAATTACGGGGGGGGTGAAACTAAGTTATACATCACTCAACTTTCCCACTAAAAAGCAAAGAAGGAAAAGATACAGGACACACATCAAAGAAAAACTAATGTAACAAATGGGAATTGAACCTTTTAACCTCCCATATGCAGACAAAGGCTTAACCATAACATAAGTGTTTCTTGAAACCTCAAGGGAAAACTCCTTGTTAAGCACCTACAACTAACACACAAATCCAATCAAAAACGCTCCTCTTCTTCTCTTCTCACCTTCTCTCCTTCCTCTCCTTACTCATCTCACCCGGCCCCACCATGCGGACCACAGATCTCGCGTCAACAACGGGAGTCGCCAGCGCCCAGCGCGGCCGCGTACGCCTGCCACGAGCGGAGGACCCGCACGCCAGCAGCCGCCCGCCCACCTGCCGATCCACCAGCTGCCACCACTGCCAGCCATCGTAGACCCGCTCCACCTTGCACAGCCAACACCGAGTCCGTCGTCGCCGCTTCTTCGCACAGAGCGCACCGCCAAGACGTCGGAAAAAGACCAGAGGCCCGCCGCAGCCTCGCTTTGAAAGTGCTAGGAAAATTCGCCGAAAATGTCACACCGAGCGAAGCGTCACAATGCAAGAAACCCTCGGGACCGTACCCCGGAATGGAGCAACGCGATTTCACGTAATCGGAGGTAACCGCTTGAACCGACCATTTTATCGGCATTGGTTGATATGCTTACACTAGGCTTTTGGTAAGTGTCTATCAAGGGGGATACATACCCTGGATTGGTGGAAGAAATTCTATCACATCTTGTAGCCACCAAACGGGGGGGGTTGATAAGCAGAATCACCCAAGGGTCCGCGGCAAGGATTCATACTCTCCAAGGCGTTTGGCCAACTCTTGAAGTTGACCACCCGGGTGGTGTCTACTACGCCTGAAAGGGTGGATTTGATCCAAAACACGGGTATCGAGGACTATCTCGGGTAGTACTCGCGAAAGGGGATTACCTCGGCCACACGGCGACCGAATAGGAGTGTCTATCGGCGGACGCAAAAGATATTGGTTATGATTGTAACGATAGTATCTTGCCCCACGAACAATAAGGAGCAGGAGTGGGGAGTTTAGAGTGACTTTTGGCCTATCTTTTGAAACCAAAATCAAGTTCACATGCGGCCTCAATGTAAAAACATGAAGTTTTTTTGCAAAACAAGCACGACTCAGTCTACCTACGGGATGATCTTAATTGGATACATGGAGAAAGGGTGGACTAACCCCGAGTCAAAACCGAAGATGACATGTCTTTAATGTATGAACCCTACGACGCAATGATATCTATACATGAAGGGGGGACATTACCCTCCTCCCGAAGAAATTTCTTAAAACCCGAGGAGAGCGCGAAGAGATTTGGTTGCCAGTTAGATCTCACAAGAGCTCAACGGGCAATGCAAGATTGTTTAGTCTGGAGGGAATGATGGGTCAAGAGGAGGATGAAGAACTACGTCGGTGCACCCACGATCGGGAGGGAACCCAAGGGCAGAGAGGGTCAGTCAATGAACGTCTATGCACAATCACCCAGGCAAAACAAATCATGGAGGAAGGTTCTCGTCCTTGAATCGTACAACACGTGCACTAGACAGAGGTGGCGGCAATTGAGCCACCTTGGGACTCAAAAAAGCGGTCGGCATCAGTTTCAGGAGAAAGACAGAGGTAGGCACAACATTCCTATCAAAACACTAGAAGTCCAGTCTACCCTAGCAAGAAAAGTGGGAGCCACATTCCTAAACCGGGAGGCAGATGGGGAGTCTAGGGGTGAAAGAATGGATTGAACACACTGGGCTTCAGGGACGAAGCCCTTTGTAAGGGGGGGGGGAGAGTGTAACACCTCGTGTTACGATCCCTAAAACCATTAAATATTTATAATTAACCAAAGGATAGGATTGTTGAATTAAATAATTAATTTAGAAGAGGCCCACATAGTCCGTGGGCCCCAACTAAAACCTAACCTAGCTAAAAGGATAGATTAGCAGCCCCAATATTAGACTAATTAAGAATCCTAGGTATATAATAAGGGAATAAGGGACCGTAGACTCACACCAAATAATTCTCACCACCAAAGAGTTCAAGATCCCTTAGAGAATCAGAAAGAAGAAACTTAAAGGACGACCTTCAATTTATGCAAGGAATTACGTAGCTAAGAGGTAAACATGTCTCAAAAAATATTTCATAGATTGATTCCCCTCTTAGGTTTCCCCATTTTATTGCTGGTATTAATGATTTGTGATATATTAATTGATGATTGGTGCGTGATTCATGGGTGGATCTTGATGATCTTGATGATGAGAGGTTCTTGTAATTATAGTGTGTTGATGATTTTGTGGCGTTCTTGTAAAAGTGTCTTATGGGGGGGGCTGGTTCGGTTCACGGTGGTTCAGGGAGTTTATTTGTGAGGAAGGCAGTGGGGGGGGTAGGGGACCTCGGCCACCATACCCGCGGTAAGAGTGCATCGGCCCGAAGCGGCAGCGGGCAGTTAGGCGGGCGGGCAGCTGCCGCGGCCACGCTACGCGGAACAGTTGCGCGGCGGGTGAACCCTGAACCGGCTACCCGCTGGTTTTTACACCCAACTCGGGTCATCGCTTCCCCGTTTGATGTTCCACGACCCTCGTAGGTGTCCACGGACTCCGTTTGTTGTGCCTGTTCTAGTTTGATATTCAGGGTACCGTTCATAGGTTGTATGAGTACTTATATATTGCATGCTAGTTGAATTGGTATACCGTTGACCTAGGTGGAAAGGAAGTATGACCCTTAGGACTATTCTTAGTATAGTGAAGGACACGCATAGGTTTTGTTATACGTTTTATCCCCTTCCCAATGTGTAATGTGGGTTGCATGTGCTTCCTATGTGTTATGTGTGCATGTACCAATTGTTGCGATCGGATTGGTTATCTGAGCTGCGGTTAAGAAGTGGCTGCGGTAGATTGACACTCTTGGACTGGGCACCGTTTGGTTGCGATCAACCGTTTCTACATGAGCTGCGGTTCATCTTTCCTGGCTGCGGTCAGATGACATTCTCTTGGGCTGCGGTCCACTTTTTGGGTTGCGTCAAACACTATGATGAGCTGCGTTCATCGGTCGGTTGCGATCGACCCTCCGTGTTGCGATACGGGGCAGGGTGCTGCGGCCGTGTCAGAGCTATAGCCTGACCCTCATGTATGGGCATGCGATTGGTCCTGTGGCGCAACAAAGTGTGCTTGTGTGATGAGATATGGATGAGTTGTGTTATGAGTGTCTTGGGGATGTGACTATGGATTTATGTTGGGATGTATGTTGGGTTATGATTATTATTGTGCTTGCTTTATCTGTCTTGCCTGTTGTGAACTGTATATGCTTGTTATAACTGTTGCTTTATGCTTAGTCTATCTGTCGAGTCTATATTTTAAAGCTAGAGTTCGTAGGATATATCTTCATGCTCAAATGGTTTTCGTATATATATATATATCTCTATATGTATTGTATTTCAACGCGTTGGAGTGGGTTACCAGCATCTCTCGCTGAACAGATATATTTGGCTTTCAGGCACGGGCGAGTAGATCACTGGAGCGCGCTAGAGGTTTGGGGCGTAGATTAGATAGTTCTTCCTTTCGGCCTGCGTGCAACGATTTGTATTGATACTGATTGAGATTGTTAGAATTAGCCTGTGCCTGAGTTCCTCTTAGCTCAGTGTGGATAAACCCGTTGTTCTTATAAAGCTATTTTGGGATTTAATGATCATTTACGCTTTATTATATTGTCTTTTAAAGTTTTTAAAATCTCATGTTAACAGTTTATATCCTACACACGACGCACATAGCCTGTGCGCCGCGCTCCCTACCCAAAACGCCACGTTGTATTATATGGGATTGTGTTGGGAGGCGCGGTAGGAAGTTGCTGGGATTATGTGTATTTGTTCAGCAACGTTTATGTGTATTTGGTTTACAATTATGTTATTTTATACAATTATGTACTCCGATCAGAAATTTGTGTGTATTATGTTAGACAGTTGATGTGATTAATTTTAAAGTTTGTTTATTATTATATGTTAGATTATGTGTATTATCTTTTAAAGGTTGTTATATTTTTGTTAATTATTTATGTACATTCATCGTATAAAATTTGTGTATTCAAGTATAAACATTATGTAGATTCTTGAACAGCGGGTTTTTTTTTTTAAAGAAAAACTATTGCGATGTCACTGGGCGGAGAATTTCAAAATAAATAAATTAATTACAACGACTCGTTTGCATCTGGGCGGGCATAGGATATAAATTGCCTATATAAGGTCACTAGGTCTCTTCACTGCTCACATTACATTCTCATACACCATCCTAGGAGAGTTAGTAGAAGTGAGAGACACAATACTCGTGTAACTCTGTAGTAGTCTGGATCATCCAACGTCCATCACCAAGAGTCTGTGATGTTAGGCCACGATCCTATTGTCACAATATTATTGTATTGCATGTGATACTTTAATTTTACACCCTTTAACTCAAATCTCTCCATTCCCTCAAGACTGTCTGAAACCGCTTCACTAGCCAAAGAAACATCATCCACTAAAACTCGACGCCAACTCCTAACCCTCTACTCTAATAGCGAAAACGCCAGAACTTAAGGAGACATCATTCAAATGCATAAGAACAAGAAAATATGGGAATATGGAGATGCATTATCTAGGGCTCAACTGGCGAAAGTAGAAACACAATGGCAAGATTTTTACCATCCCCCCCATTTTTCCAATGTAGTCGACGAGAAAATGTGGAAATCAAATTATTTAAGCTCTAGGTGATAGTGCATCCTCAGGTTATGTCATATATCCCTTTCCTGGCATTTATGAAGTAGATATATAGTAGAATTCTATTTGAATTCATTCTGTGGAAGGTCAATCAATTAGGTCTACCTGTAAATGAAACGCCAATTGAAATCAGCGTCTAAATGACCTAATGGGATATTTTGAGTTGCTTGGCTAATCTGGATATTTGATGACGCTTGTTTATTCTACAAGAATTTTTGTCATTATCCGGGGTGGGGGAGAATCACTTGTTAGAGTGTCAATTTTTGGTTATAGGAACTTCTTGAGTGGAGTATTTGAAATTCCTTGATATTTTGTATAAGTGTTTAGACTGCAAAATCTCTAATTTAGACGAATATAAGCCCCAGAAAAGTACCTTAATCAATGGAGTATGGCAGGGAACTAAGTTTAATTGGGCTGTGTATGTTCATAAGAGAATTGCAAAATACTGTTGTTCTGCTGTACCTCTAGAAAATAACAAACTTAAACAACATGTGAGTTATGGTTTTGTTATTTATGAGATTCTAAGGAAGAAGGGGTACCTCTCATGTGAGCCAATTTGTATTCGAATGATATTTATGGATTATGATTAGTTAGTTAGAATTGATATATAAACTGTAGTGATCTTATTCATGACTAATGTTGCAGTTATTTATACACAGAGCTTTGCATAGAAATAGATAACAACCTGAGAGAAAGTCTAACAATATAGCTAAAATCTAACTGTTCAATCTCCCCCACAAGCTGACGGGGGACAAGGTGCATGCCAAGCCTGTCGCATAAAAAACAGAAACGTGCTGACTGGAGTGGTTTAGTGAACACATCCGCGAGTTGGTCACGAGTTGAAACGAAGTTGACTTTCATCTGCCCAGTTGTCAACTTATCCTGGACAAAATGGTAGTCCACCCCTACGTGTTTTGTCCGAGCGTGAAATACAAGATTGGAGTAGAGATATGTGGCCCCCAAATTGTCGCATCACATCACCGGTACAGTGGGGGGATGCAAGACAAGCTCTCGTAACAACAACTCAACCCAGGTGACCTCGGTTGCGGCATCAGCTAGGGCCTTGTACTCGGCTTTAATGGACAAGCGGGCTACTGTGCGTTGTTTCCTGGACACCCAAGACACAAGATTAGGCCCGAGGAAAACCGCATAACCACCAGTGGATTTCCTGTCTACCGAGCAGCCAGGCCCAATCTGAGTCAGAGAAGGTATGTAGTACTGGGGTAGCGGGGATGTGAAATGGAGGCCTAGTTCGCGAGTCCCTTGAATATAACGCATTACTTGTTTTAGAGCCACCCAGTGCTCGACTGCGGGACTGTGTATGAGCCTAGCACAGTCGGTTTACTGCAAAAGACAAGTCAGGGCGAGTAATAAGTAGATACATTAATGACCCGACAAGACTCCTGTACGCCATTGGTCATCAAAAAGCTGTGAGTTATCGTAGATAGTAGGTGCAGTGGACATCGGTGTCGATAATGGCTTGCACATTTCCATACCAGCTTTGCCTAGGAGTTCCATCATGTAATGCTTTTGAGATAGCATTACAGTCCCATCGGCATAGGAAGCTTGAATCCCCAGGAAGAACCTGGGTACACCCATATCTCGAATTTTAAAAGAAGAAGATAGTTGCTTGAGAACGGTGTCGACTCTTCCGAAATTGTTGCCTAGCAACAGAATGTCGTCAACATATACAAGAATATATGTGCGATCGTGCCCAGAGGTAAATACAAACAAAGATACATCCGTTTTCGAGGGACGGAACCCAATTTCAACGAGAATATCCTGGAGCCTCTTGAACCACGCTCTAGGAGCCTACTTGAGGCCATATAGAGAGCGTTGTAGCTTACAAACATGAGTTCGGAAAATGGAATTCATGTAGCAAGGGGGCTGGCGCATGTAAATGTCTTCATCGATATTGCCATTCAGAAAGGCATTGTGCACATCGAGTTGGCGCATAGTCCAATTGTTAGATACAGAAAAAGCTAGTAGGAGTATTATTTTAGCTGGTTTTACAACTGAACTATATGTTTCTAAAAAATCCTCGCCTAGGATTTGATTAAAGCCTTTGGCAACCAAACGAACTTTAAAGCACTCAATGGTGCCATCTGACCTCCGCTTAATGCGAAACACCCACTTACAACCTATGATGTTCATGTTATCCTGCGCGGGCACCAGCCGCCAGGTATTATTCTGTAAGAGAACGTTAAACTCAGTGTCCATTGCTTGCTGCAAATTCGGGCATTTGATGGCTTGGGAGTGACAGGTTGGTTCATCATCATCTAACGAGGCAATAATAACAGACAGTATCCGCCTCTAAGTGTTCGTCCTTTGCCTTATTTGCATGGTGTGCCTACGAATGTTTGGGCGCACAGTACGCCAGCGTATAGTCATGGTAGTGGACGACGTAGATGGGTTATAGGGGGACGAGGTTGCTGCATCCAGTGTTGGAGTTAGGACTTGACACCGCACCGGGTAATTGTACTTGTGAACATGATGGAACCCCGGTGGCGCCGGATGCTGAACTAGAGCACTCGCCCACGGGGTAACACCAGAAGCACTACATGTGGCTGCTGGGATAGTAGGGCAGCATATTCACGCTGGTAAGGATATACATCTTCGTTGAAGCGGACATGCCTGGCATTATAGACACGGCCCGTCCTCCTATCCAAACACCTGTAACCAAGCATCGAGTCTGGATAGCCCAGAAAAACACAAGAAGTGGAGCGGAAGTCCATTTTGTGTCTATTGTACGGGCGTAGACACGAGAAACATTCACATCCAAAACACGTAATAGATTATAATTGGGATTTTTACGAAATGGACAGTAGTACGAACTAACACTCTTTTTAACAGTTGAAGGCAGTCTATTAATTAAATAAACTGCTGACTCAAAGACATATGACCAATATTTTTTAGGGAACATGGCTTCGAGCGAGTAATGTCAAGCCGGTTTTGACTACATGGCGGTGTTTACGTTTCACACGACCATTCGGTTCATGGGTGTGTGGTGACGATTATCGGTGTATGATACCGGCTGCGGTAAAGACCGAGTGGAGTTTACGGTATTCACCACCCATGTCGGACTGTATGCATTTTATGGATTTGGAAAAACACTTTTCTACAGCGGTACGAAACACATGAAATACAGAATATATATCCGTTTTTAATTTGATTGGATAATACCACACGTAGCGAGAAAAGTCATCTACAAATAGGGAAAAATAGCGATGGCCATCTACTGACGGGACCGGTGACGCACCCCAAATATCGGAAAAAATTAAGTACAAAATTGCTAGACTGCTCAATACGAGGGAGGGGAAAACGTGCAGATTTTCCCATCTGACACACTGTACATAAATTATTAAGGGAATTTAAAGAACCTTGAATTGGACAACGTGAAAGAACTTGACGGAGGACACAGAGGTGTGGGTGACCAAGGCGATTGTGCCAGACACGCGGAGATGCTTTGACTGAGACGAACGCAACAGGAGGCAACGTATTGAGTGAGTTGATCCCTCCGTGACTCGGGCCTTGTAGCAGTACCTGTTAGGGTGATACTGTCCTTCACAACAAAATAATTAGGGTGGAATTCAAAATAAATGTTATTATCCCTAGTGAATTTTTGAACAGAAATTAAAGACGCACGTAACTTAGGGACATGCAAAATATTGTTTAGGACAGTGACCGAGAACGAGACTTTAAATTTAGGGAACCAGTGTTTAGAATTGACAAACCTGTACCATCCCCCACGCGTAGTGTCTCTTCTCCAGTGTAGGGTTCGACACTATTCAAATTGGCGGCATGAGGTGTCACATGAGCTGATGCTCCAGTATCAGGTAACCATTCATTGAACGACGCTGTATGGAAGTCATCTTGGTGATAGGGATGATGTGCAGCTATATGGGCTTGGTGCGGCGGTGCTGATCATCAACCAGTCTGCGACGGTGGAGCTCGGTTGCCGGCGGAGTTGGCATAGCGCAGATAACATGTTAGCGCTGTGTTTCTAGGTACGTCACATATTTGACACCAGATACCGCCGCGGTTGCGTCCTCATCCCCGTTAGCCACTTTTGTTACGTCCTTGACCACGATTCTGATGCGAAGATGGAGGCGGATGCTGAACTACCATGGCTGCCAGCGACAGAGGGTAGAACTGGAACGGACTCGTTTGGCAACAAATAATGATGAGTTGCCAACAAGTCTGCCAACTCTGGAATGGATAGCGGCACGCTTTTGGTGGTTAGGGAGGCTACTAGACTCCGGTTATTCCGGTCGAAACCCAAGAATACATGCAGGTTCTGGTTTGTCGAGACCAATCGGACGTCCGAGTTGCACGAGTTGTTCCACCAAGCACTTGCGCTCGCCCAAGGTACTTAACCGGGCGTCGAATCCCCTTGCCGGAGGCCTTGAAGTTGCGTTAGCAGACTCAATGATCTGGCCCATGAGGAAGAACCGAGTGCAGACTTGATTGCGATCCAAGCCTCGCGTGTAGTCTCATGACCTATGGAGAGATATAATACCTCAATCAGCCATGGAGGATATAAGCATACTCAGGATTGACTGATCCTGTTGTGCCCATATTGAGTGCAGAGGATTCGGGAACTGCGCTGTCGTCGAAGAGGAAGACACGATCATCGGCGGGCGGACACACATTCGTACTTTCAACAAAGCCGTAGAGATTCTGCCTGCGCAAAAAGGGCATGAATTGGGCTTTCGAAAAGAGATAATTCGATGAAGAAAGCTTGAGCGATACATAGTGGTGTGCCTGGTGAAGCAGGTTCGACGATCTGGACTCCGGTACGGTGGCTACGGCAGTGGAGCCACCGGTCGATCCATCATTAGTAGTAGGCCACGGTCGGTGGGATGTTGTTGTTTGCCATGAGGATCGAATGGCTTATCTGATACCAAATTGATAATATAAACTTTTAGGTGATCTTATTCATGACTAATGCTGCAGTTATTTATACACAGAGGTTTGCATAGAAATAGATAACAACCTGAGAGAAAGTCTAACAATATAGCTAAAGTGTAACTGTTCAATAGTTAGTAGCCTATGCATCTTGGTTCTCAAGCTTAGATGTGGCATAGCACCCCCAAACAATTATGTTTAGCTTCCGATTCACATTTCATAAGCCTTAATTGTTTTAAAATATGCCTGAAAATCAGGGGGTGTTAAAGTTGGTATCAGAGCCTAAGTTCGACCCTAGGATAATGCCTTTAGGAAAAGACTTTAAGATGTTAAGCTTGAATCCTAGGTGTTTAAGTACTTAGGATGTAAGAATCTTAGGACACGCGATGAGAATGTGAGTTGATTTATGGCTTTCTGTTAAGTTTTCCTGTGTTTGTTCTTTGTTTAGCTTTCGTTCTTGTAGTTAAGACACCAGGTAAGGGTGCCTGTTCCTGACCCACATCTATAACTGATGTTAACCCTGTAGAATCTAGGATGGCACTACCAAGTGCAAGGACCCCTGAGGCGCCTACTAACGCACAGTTGGCCCAGAACTTGCATCAGTTGACTCAGATCGCTCAAGCACTGAGCAACTGTAACACCCCACTTTTCTTAGACATTAATTACAAAACTTAACTTAAAAAGGATACTAAACAGTAATAAGATAACTTTAAAAGTTTAACAGTCAAACTACAAGAGGTGTCACCGCCACAATCACCACACACAGTGATTGTACATGCAATGAAATGTTCTAATTAAAGTCACGCTTAAACAACTTCACCAAATCTTGGGGAATAAAACCCCGGTGTCCAACACCATTAAAAACATCTAATCAAATCTAACAACCAAGACTTAACAAATATAACTTAAAAGAGTTTAGACTACAATTAGCATTCTAAGCTAAGCTACTCTAACTCGATCGCGCTCAAGAACTAGGCCCACCTAAAAGGGGTTAACAAACAAGCAAGTAGAAAATAACCCGTTACAAAAAAAACGACTGTATGTGTAGTTCTCACTTTCAGAACACGACGTTGTCCTGAGTAGACCTCCCATAAAAACATCCCTAAAATAGGCTGGGATCTAATGGTTTCTTGCCTCACACATATTGGTAAACCAATTGTGTTCAACTAGGTTGAACTTTTCCATCATCTGTTTCCATTGTGTCTCAAAATCAGCAGGTACCAAAAAGATGTCCAAACAATGGAGTTCAGTTTGTTCTTAAACTCATCATTCTTGTTCAATGTAGGACCAACCTTTTCTCCAACTTTACACATAGTGTGCCACATGCAATAACGATGCCTAGCTTGCTTGAAAACTCTTAGAATTGCCACTTTCATAGCTGGATCCTGATCAGTAACAATTATCCTTGGTTCCATATCCATTGCCTTTTTAAATTTTTCAAATAACCAAACGTAAGACTCGATGTCCTCTTTCAACAACAGTCCATCACCAAATGTGATACATTTTTTATGGTTATCAACTCATGTGAAGGGTGTAAAAACCATATCGTACTTGTGATACAAGCCAAAAAAGACATCACAGTATACAAGAGTTAAACTCACGCACTTAAAGAATTATTTTGAAGCACATTATGTTTTAAATTTGCGCACATATGTCGTTGCAGATTCAATTCAGAGTGATGCAACCTAAGGTGCATGATATTAATGTTTAAAGTGCACGATACCAATGGTCAGTGTGCGTTTATTTATATTAAGCACTAGGGATGGCAATTTCAATCTGCCCCGTGGATATCCACCCGAATCCACCCTTCATGAATCAGGTTCTTTTTGGGTGATGGTGGGTGGCAGGTCGGGGGTGGGTCTTAAAAAAGTAAACCCGCGGTGGGTTGGGTTGGATTCGGGTTCTATGTACAAAACCCGCCTAGAACCCCACTCGACCCACCATGTGTCTATGTGTATATATAAAATAGTAAAATAAGTACTAGTATGTAGTTATTTATAAAAGTTTATATTAGTTCGTGTATGTTTTTACTATTTTTTATATCTAAACTATTAAGTTTATTTTAAAAAATTAACAATTTATTTATTATATTTAAATATTTCTATTATTTTATGTTTTGAGTATCACTAATGAATTTTATTATCATATTTTGTGTAAGTAATTTAAATATTATTTTTTGAAAAACATAATAAGATCATAAGTGGTGGGTACCCGTAGTGGGCACCCAAACCCGGTGGGGGTGGGGGTGGATTTAGAAAAAGTCCACCCGATGCGGGTTAGAGGTGAGAGTGGGTGGAGAAAATATAAGGTGGGTCGGGTGATAGATGTAGCCCTCCCCGACCCACACCCGACCCATTGCAATCCATATTAAGAACTCAGTGACCATGTCTAAATGTTAAGGTGACTAAACTTACAATGTAATGTTTTATGTGAGTTAATTAATGAAACATACGTAACCACGTTAATAGAATAATACCTGTTGGTTGAATATGTAGCATCAAAAGAAACAACATCTCCAAAATGCAACAAAATTCTTTTTTTGAGACCTGTGATCCTGCCCAAATAATCTGACTCATCTTGCTCATATTCCATCAACTTCCATACCCAAAAGCAAACACGGGGGCACATTCTCTTGTTTTTTAAACAAGATTATCCACCAGTAAGATTGTGCACCAGCACCCAATATGAAGCTCTGAGATCCCTTCTGACATTTTTAAAGTCTACGAAGCAAACAGTTGCCCTTCAGGTAATCCCACAATTTGACTATACAACCGTGTGGATTGATGATGCCCATATTCGCCTTAACACATCTAGTTAAATCTAAAATGTACAGCAGATATGTTATGTTCCTTTAGGAATTGGCCAATGCTGTGATTATGTTTTCAATAAATGTTTTAACCACGTACCAGCGCTTAGTAATGTACTTAAAAATGATCACTAGTGCTTCTGCGATAACGAGTTTTGTTTGAACACTCATCTCGCTTTGGTTGAAGAAAGACCTTCCTTGCAATCGTGTATTTGATTTGGATTGACAATGGTTGGAGGCGACGCAGAATTCCTTAAATCCTTCTTTTGACACAAATGGGAGTTGCCTGTAGAGTTATGTAGTCCCTCCGACGTGCTCTAAAACAGAAATTGGACCCTTTGGTGTCAAATCCAACCATGGTAGCATATTTGTTTGTAATAATTCAATGCAACCATCCAAATGTTTTAAAAGTCATGTCAGACCAGAGGTCTGATCACATCTCACAGTGAGTGATTCCAATACTGGTAGGACACCCCAAAATTTTAAAACTTTTAAAGACTTATATATATAAAGGTATTCTCTTATAAACATCCACAAACAGAGCATTGTCCAGACATAAGGGTACGTAACGGGGTATGCTATGCCACAACTGAGCTGCGATGAACTCAGAGGTGCACAGGCTAGATCTAACTAAATTGTCGTAATAATGTATGACACGCAGCCGAAAAGGAAACATCTACACTACGCCCTCGAATTCTCTAGCGCGCTCCGGTAATCTACTCATTAGTGCCTGAAAGCCAAATATATCTTGTTCAGCGAGAGATGCTGGAAACCCACTCCAACACGGTTAAATACAATACATATAGAGATATATATAGATATACGAAAACCATTTTGAGCATGAAGATATATCCTACGAACTCTAGCTTTAAAACCGGGATGACTCGACAGGAAAGGCAACAAGCAACAGTTATATCAAGCATATGCAGTTCACAACAGATAAGGCAGATAAACAAGCATAATTAATAACCACAACCCAATATAATAATTCCAAACATAAATCCCATAGTCACATTCCCCAAGATACTCATAACCACAATCATCCATATCACACACACAGCACACTTTGTTGGTGCCCACAGGACCAATCGCATGCCCATACATGAGGGTCAGCGCATATAGCTCTGACACGGCCCGCAGCACCCTGCCCCGTATCGCAACACGGAGGGGTCGATCGCAACCGACGATGAACGCAGCTCATCATAGTTTTTGATCGCAACAAACAGTGGACCGCAGCCCAAGAGAATGTCATCTGACGCAGCCAGGAAAGACGAACCGCAGCTCGTATAGAAACGTTTGATCGCAACCAAACGGTGGACCGCAGCCCAGAGAAATCCTGACCGCAGCCAGCTTCTGAAGCCGCAGCTCAGGATAACCAATCCGATCGCAACCGAATTGGGGTAACACACACAAATAACACATAGCAAGCACATGCAACCCACATTACACATTGGGAAGGGGAGAAAACGTATAACAAAACCTATGCGTGATCCATCACATACTAAGAATAGTCCTAAGGGGTTCATACTTCTTCCACCTAAGGTCAACGGGATACCAATTCAACTAGCATGCAATAATATAGAGACTCATAAACCTACGAACGGTACCCGAAATATCAAACTAGACATAGGCACGATAACGGAGTCCGTTGGGACACCACGGGGATCGGGGGAACATCAAACGGGAAGCCGAATCCCAAGTGGGGGTAAACCAGCGGGTAGCCGGTGGGTGAGGGGTCACCCGCCGGCTGCCCGCGGCACTTTCCGGGCAGGGGGTGCCCGGCGGGCAGCTGCCCGCTGCCGGCGAGGCTACAGTTGGCCGCGGGTAGGTGGCGGGTCCCTACCCCCCACTAACTCTTTTTCATCACAAAACGCCCGGGAACCATTGTGGAACCCAAAACCATGCTTAGACACTTACAACGCAATTAACGACAACACGTAGACAATTAACGGAAAAGCGAGAACGATGCGGCACATAACCTATCATGCTTTTCTAAACATAATAAAAACCAAGCATGCGAATTTCCCACCCAATATACCAAGAATAATACATACGATACAACCTAGGGTTCTAATCACTTTTAAATCAAACAAGGATACGATTCGTCTTCTAATATCAAGATTTGGTAAGAATAACACATAAACATCAAAAACACATACAATTATCAAGAACATCATATAATCATCAAGAACTCCACATAATCATCAAGAACAAATAATTATCAAGAACCTCTCATCATCAAGGATCATCAAGATCACCCATGGAATCATCACACCAAATCATCAATATAGTATATCATAAATCGTCAATACACAATAATATGGGGAAATCCTAAGAGGGAATCATAGCTATGAAAATAGGTTTTGTTGAGACATGGGTTACCTCTTAGCCTTAATTAATTCCTTGGCTATGAAGGGGTCTTTCTTTAAGCTTTCTCTGCTTTCTTGATTTCTCCTAAGGGAATTCTTGGACTCTTTGGGTGGTGAGAGATTATTGTGGTGGGAGATCTAGGTGCCTCCTATATCCTATTTATATATTTAGGAGCTCCTAATTGGGGCCTGAATGGTATGGGTTTACCTAATCCTATTCCTTATAGGACTAAGGGCTTGTTTTAGGGATAAGGGTCCATGGTCCATAGTGGACCATATTAATTAATTAAAGGGAATCCTAATCATAATCTGAATAGTAAAAGCCTACTTCCTTTTTTTCTTAATAGATACTAGGTCTGGGATTCCTAGTTAGAATCCGAATAGTAAAAGGTTCACATTCTTAATTCCTAATAGGTTTAAGACTCTAACTTAGGCAAGGGTTCACGGTTCATGGTGGGACCTTATTAATTAATTAAAGGGAAACCTAACCGAATTAAATCATATTTAATTATTATTAACGGGATTAGATAAATAATTAATCCGGGATTGAAGGTCGTAACACGGGGGTGTTACACTCTCTCCCCCTTACGAGAAGCTTCGTCCCCGAAGCTTAGAAATCATTGCAGGGGTAACGAGTCAAGAGTAGGACGGTGGCCCTATAGAGAAGTATTCTACGGGGAAACCGTATACTTGTATGTATGTGCGTTGGGTTTTTGGGAACGATTAGGTTTACAGGGCTAAGAGAGTGGATTTCAAACTTGAGAACAAAGTGAATTTCGGAATTAGGATCAAAGTTTCAAGGTTGCAACTTAGGTTGTGAGGTTGTCACCTTGTATGGAATTGTTAAAATATGGGATTAAGAATGGGGTATGAAGGGTAGAAAGGGTTTTGAACTAAGGAGGGGGCCGATTTTCCGAGGGAGGAAGAATTTGGCTAGGATGGGTTAAGGGTTCTCGTCTCAATTGAATAAACTGGTTTGATGGCTTGATCACGATGTGTTGGTACGGCAGCTGATATCCTCCTTCCCCTCATGGACGAATGCCTCCTTCCTTGGTGTTGCACTTGATAACTTTAAGATCGCTTGTAGGACTTGCTTCCCAAGCTAAGGTTTCATCGGCTCTTTGTTCTATCTTGAGGGAATTTCCAGTGTGATTAGCACTTACTTCTTTAGTGGCGGTTCCAAGGTCTTGACCAACGTTGGGTCAAGCCAAGACAATTTTTAGGGCGCACTTCCCAATTTTCCCCAAAGTCTCTTGGGTCATAGACTTGGGTGACTTTCTCTTCTTATTGAAGCTTCATCTGCCTCTTTAGTGGATAAAATTCTTAGTAAGACTTCATGTCTTCCCCGAGGTTCGCTTGTTGTGCCCTTTTTGTGTTATTAATGATGAGTGTCCGCTTGCATGCTCCTTTCCTTCTTGAAGCGCAGTGGTTACCTAATCTCGTTGTGGGATGACTCGGCTGACTTTACGAGTCATCTCATTTCCTTTGGTCCTTAATGACCCTTGAGATTCTTGGGCAAAAATGTGTTGCTTTACCTTTTTGCTTAGCACCACGGACTACGTAGTTCTTGATTCCATACAACTTGTAAGGAGTCCTCTGATT
Source organism: Ipomoea purpurea (assembly GCA_009835305.1). Lineage (NCBI taxonomy): Eukaryota > Viridiplantae > Streptophyta > Magnoliopsida > Solanales > Convolvulaceae > Ipomoea > Ipomoea purpurea. The sequence goes on from VALG01013844.1 coordinate 17,911, forward strand.
TGGCTTGAACGATATCCATGGTTTGGAGGAGTCCCGGTCCATCCTTAGCATTTTTGACTTTTAAGGTCTTTGTGGGTTCTTAGCACGAGTTCCCAACTCGCTCCTTGGTTTGCGCAATCCTTTACGCCAAACAATCCTAGTCGGTTGTATCGTAGGTCCAACTTCAATTACTCGTGTAATGTAATTGATTGTGATTTTCCGATGGTGTCTCGTGCGTCAAGGTCTTTTACGTAGGACACTATGTTTGGGTGGTCCATGGTTCCTTACCCAAGACTCACATTCATCAATCGAGGCACACAAGTGCGCCACAAATCAATAAAATGAGGGGTTAAGAAATCAGCACATTGTACCAGTGGCGCGAGGTGGGCGGTCGTCGCGCCTGCCAAGCTCCTGTCAGGGCCCCGTCCAAGGTCCCGTTGGGGACCCGCGGGAAGGTGACTAGGAAGAGTGAATTCTTTCGGAAAAATCCCAAGAATT
>VALG01013845.1:2266-12587 GCA_009835305.1 Ipomoea purpurea
TGTGTTGGAACGATGTCGAAGTAAAGTTGGAAACCTGAACGTAGAACTGGAGAAGAAAGCTAATGTAAGAAGTCTGTGTCGTGTTCTTAGAACACTACCTTAAAAGCGTAAAATTCTCCGGTGACGGTGCTGGCAAACACATATTATATTATATAATGCTCGGACAAAGAAAAGAGGAGGGAAAAGAGTGAAGCTTTCTGGTATTCTGTGTCCTTATGCTCAAAGGTGATAGTCATTATTTATATTAATATTCTCCAAACAACCTTCTCATCCAATCCATACAATTAGAGCAAATTAAGGGGAAGTGGGACTTGACTGAAGCAACCACTTTGTCTGATCCGTAAAATAGGGAGGACTCCTTCCATTTTGAATGGTTTTTTTCCAACATTAAGAGCTTTCATGTTGGATTTCCAGGGCTCGTGGGAGGAGCACTTGGACCTGATTGAGTTGTCTTACAATAACAGTTACCATTCAAGCATACAAATGGCACCGTATGAAGCGCTTTATGGACAGAAATGCCGAAGCTCGTTATGTTGGGAGAATTTGGTTAATCCAGTGATGTTGGGACCCAAGTATTTGCATGATACCGTGGAGAAGATCACGTATATCCAAGGTAGAATGAAGATAGCTCAAGATAGACAAAAATCCTACGTGGACTTAGGAAGGAAACCGGCAGAATTCCTAGTTGGGGAAAAAGTTTGGTTGAAGATTTCTCCCACCCGGGGAGTGATGAGGTTCGGAAAGAAGGGCAAGTTGAGCCCTAGGTTCATTGGTCCCTATGAGATCCTTGAGAGGGTAGGAAGCTTGGCTTATCGTTTGGCGCTTCCAATGGAGTTAGAACGAGTGCACAATGTATTTCATGTGTCTCAGTTAAAGAAGTATGTGCACGATCCGTCGCATGTGATTCTGCCATAAGTGGTGCCCCTTGACGTGACAATGTCTTAGACTCCAAAACAAGAGAAAGCCACAGGAAGTCGGTGAAAATGGTAGAAGTATGATGGTCTCATCATGGAGTGGAAGAAGCAACCTGGGAGTTGGAGTCCGCCATGCGAGAGCGTTATCCCGATCTGTTTACCTCAGGTTCTTCGTGCTACCCCTTGTTCTAGCTGTGTAGACTTAGAGTTTGGGAGGAGGGTAGCTAGATTCCCGGTTTAGCTGTTAAGTTGCTTGGGAGTAATCTCTGTTGCTTTGAAGCCTTGCCCTTTACTCTTGTGATTGAATTTTTGTCTATCCCTCCTTGGTTGCTCTTGTCACATTTCGTTCGTGTTATTCTTTTTGTTAAACTCGTTGTGCCCAAGATTCGGGGACGAAGCTTATTGTTAGGGGGAGAGGATGTGACACCCCTTAAATCTAACCCTTAATTGAGATTAATTGAGGAATTAATCCTAATTTTCATTTAATAATTTCATTCTAAAAATCCTGAAATTTGATAGTCGAGGGACTGGAATTTGACTAGTCTCCTTAGTCAACCATGTGTACCTTTTGCCTTATGCCTTTTGTACATCAACCCTTTTGTCTTCCTAACTTTAATAAGGGTAAATTTGACCTTTCACATATGTTGTGATGCTCAAGTTTTCCTTACCAAGACATTTCATTCATTCCCCTAGCTAGCCAAGTCACAAACACTCCACCTTTTCTCTAAAGAAATCTTAGCTTTCTCTCCAAGCTAGAAGAAGAGTTTTCTATCCTTGCAAAGTTCCACCTAAAGATTCCACCTTTCTACCTCCTAGCATAGGAAAGGGTAAGTTCTTAAGTTGTTTAGTGTTTTTAGTTAGCTTTAAGGTATCTTTATCTTATTTTGGTGTTTTCATTGTGGTTTGGTTGTGTAAGAAGTCGTGGGTGAGAAAGAACTTCAAGGTGAGGCTTAGGAGTGTGAAAAGGAAGTGGTTTTTGGTATAGAAAGGTAACCTATGCTCTTCAAAATCTATTTTCTATGCTATGAAATGCTTATTATCTTCTATTTGATGATTTCTTGATGTAATCTGTGGAGATTTGGTGCATGACCTTGTGATAAATGCATGTTTAGAGCTTGTATTTTAGGGTTTTTGAATCTATTTTTGAGTCATTCTTGGGATCAAGTCATATCTTTTTTTGTGTGTGAGGTTTTTGGGTGTTTTGGACTTGAACTTGACTTGGAGAATGAATTGTCCCCGAAGGGAATTTTTGGTGTCACATTTGGTCCCGCGGGCGGAACAGACTGTAACACCCCCTAAACACATGCTTTAAAAAAGCATTAAAACAATGCAGATAACGGAACAAAACAATAAACACAGCGGAAGTCTTAACGATCGATAGATAGGTAAATTCTGAAACACAGGGTGTTATGCCACGTTCACCATAAGGATGAACGCACAGGCAATATCTGTAATGTTTACAACTAATCCCATAAGTTCAAATTTCTATAACTAAACAGGCTCACAGGCCATAACATGAGAGGAGAAAACTATGCTAGCAAGCACTTAGACCGCGCACTCGCCTAGACATCACCTGAAAGAACACAATAAAACATGGGACGACGCCCGGTCAACGAATAATGCTGGTAACCCACCAATACTTGTGAAATAACATACATAAGTAAGATATAAGTTGTAAAGCCATTTTCAAAACGGAATACATATATATAAGTGTAAAACCAAGAGTAATAGCCAACACAAGACTCAACATTCTCAACAATAACACGGGAACACATCCGAAGACCACAAAGGACAACAACAACTCAAAGGATAAAGACACGACCAATGGAAATGACATGCCTAGGCACAAATGCCTTTGTGACTACACACGTCACAAGTAGAGAACACATAAAAATGGCTACACAAGCCCTCGTGACATCACTCATCACGAGTTGATATGCCTTCCTTATGCCCTGTTCCAACCTTATGGCTACCCCCAATCTTATGTCTAGTTCCAACCTTTACCTCCAGGACCCCTGTACACCAATCCAACCTTACATTCCTCCAAGGACGTCTCCCCTCTCCAACAGATCTCCACAAGAACCACCGATTTCAATAGTACCACGAGGGTACCGATCACAACACACGGCAACACATGCCACCTCCAAGAATCCGTGAACTTACAAAGGTCACAACTTCCTAATCAACGTTCACGACCACCACGACGAGGAACCGCTGCAATACTTTGGTGACTAGTGTCCTTACACTAATGTGCAATCCAGGTAAAGCCACACACGCATCACACCTCAACAGAATCAATCAACGGATCACAACGAAGATATGAAACCATACTCAATAAAGGAATGGGTCACAGCCAACAACAACAACGATGAATAACAAAAGTTATCATCAACCAATCCGAAGGTACAAACAACACCACGCCTAGCATTTAAACACCGAACTAGCATGCTTATCAAATAGGTAAACCAAAGGGTAGTTCCGAGGAACACACAAGACTCATCACAGTTAAACGAAACACATGTTGAACACTTAACACAATTCAAGACACCCAAAGACCTATATGGGTACTACTACATATTCTAGACATACAAAACATCAAGAAGCAACTCAATAGTTCCACAAAAGAACATCGGGAAGTCAAAAGACCAAATACAGAGTCAAAAGAATCACGGGGAACAAATACCATCACAACACCAAAGTGTTCCTCGCGGGTAGACCCACGGGTAGGCCTCTACCCGCGGTTCCCCCCGCGGGTACAGGCTGCCAACTTGTGTACCCTGCGGGTGGCGGCGGGTTGGACCCCTACCCGCCGTTCCGCCGCAGGTAAACCCTGTACCACAAATTATCCCTTCGGAGATTTTCAACTCCAAGCTCAAATTCAAGTCCAAAACAGGCCAAATCTCACCCAATACAACAAATTGACTTGAATCAAAGGAAATGCCAAGCAATGGCACAAATGAACCCTAAACACAGCTCTTGATATGCATTTTCACAAAGACAATGCATAAACACTCACATTTCATAGAAAATCACATGTAGAATCAAGAAATCACATATAGGTAAGCAAAATAGATTTTGTAGAGCATGGGTACATCTTGTAGACTAAAGACTTCACTTTACACCTCAACAAGCTCCTCACAATGGCTCACTTCCAAACCCACTTCAAGAACAAACCAAAAGATCATAAAGATCCATACCTTTAAGAAAGACACTAAAGGATGAAAAAAAACACAAGATGAACATAGATCTTACCCTCCTAGGATGCCCAAATATAAGAAAGGTTGTATCTTAGAAGCAACTCTTTGAAGTCTTGGCAAGGCTCCACTTGGCTTGGAAGAAAAGCTACTCACCTTTTTAGAAAGAAGGTGGAGCTAGATCTTTAGAAAGTGTAAGGATAGAATGAAGATGGTCTACTAGGTTAGGTTACAATACTAACACATGTGAAAGGTCAAAGAATGCCCTTTACTAACATTAGAAAGTGTAAGGAAGCCAAGGGAACTCCCTTCAAAAGCTCCAGGTACAACTTTGACTTTATGGTTGACTAGTCAATTACTAGTCCCCAAGTATTTGAATTTTCAGGATTTTAAGAATTAATTCACCAATTCAAATAGGATTAATCACTCCAATTAATCCATTAATTGAATTTGGATTTTTGGGGTCACATCCTTCCCCCTTTCAAGAAGCTTCGTCCCCAAAGATTGGGACGACGAATGGAAAACAAACGGTGAAAGGGAAAACAACGTTGTGACAAGAGGTTCAAGAACGAAATTCTTTTGGTCAATCTCAAAAAATTTCACAAGAGTTTCAAAACAAGAAAGGAGGCATATGAATCAAAGATTGGCAAGGAGTTTATCAAATGAATAAATTGAGCATCACGAACCCTAATCTTAACACAAACACCAACTTCTAGCCAACCACTAAGAACAAGACAACCAACACAAGGCACCACTACTACTAAGCTAACTAAACAAACAAGGCACAAGAGAAAACAAACACAAAAAGCGAACAACGAACACCACAACGACAACAACAGCTAAGGAGATTAATACTACTAAGAAAAAAGGCGAACAAGGTAGGCACAACTGCTGAACACACAGACTCGCTCTCCGACTCCTCGGACTCTTCTCGTCATCTTCCCCTCTATGACTTGAACTGGCTTTGATCTGATCTAGCCTGTGGTGCACGGCGACGAACTGCGTCTTCATGTAGGCGAAACGCTCCTCGACCATGCGGTTCTGCTGACAAAAGCAAGGTGACAACCATGCTTTCATTCGTCCTGGAGTCGTGCTTCCTCTTGTGCGAGCTTCTCTTCTTCGTCGTTCTCTTCGCTTCCGAGTCACATTCTTCAGCTTCAACGGATTCCGGTGCTCCCACCTCATCCTCACGATCGGCTTTCATCTTCGGCTTCCTCATCAACCTCCAAAGCTCTGAACGGCGAGTCTCAACTTCCCGGCATGGATTCCAAGCTCGGCTGCCAACTCTGTCCTTTCTTCAGGTGCTTTTCTTGCCACTTCTTCAAGCGTGATGTACTCACCATCATCCAACTGAAACAAATTACAACTCCGAAGATTGGTGGCATCCAACACCAACTTTCCCACGGCATTCGGCAAAAGACAACCATCCACACTGACACCGTCCTAACCAGATCCAACTCAACACCATCCCATACGGTAGGCTTTTCCGATTGTGATCCCGACAGAAAACCATGTTGTTGCAACATCAAAGCTGGCAAGTTGAACTTAACCATATTCTTAAGGCAAAAGGCAAAGAGAGCACTCCAACTTCCCCAACAACTTGCTCTTGTTTTTATTAGGCAACAAACATCCGATACCAACATAACCAAAATCCTTTGTTCCGCCAGTCAACCACTTTTTCTCCAGCCTTGAAGCTTGAGTGAAACCACTCGTACGGCCCAAAAAGGTAGCTCAAGTGAGTCCCGGTACCCCATGGTATCCGTACTAATCCAAGAATGACCACTGTAGTGAGCAACTCCTGAAGCAGTCAAACTCAAAAGTTGAGCCATCCTCTTTTCAGAAAGCACCAACTTCACACCTCTCACTTTAGAAGTGATCTAAAGCTTCTCACCCTCATTTGTCACAACCATGTGACGGTAAAATTTCTTAACCAAACTCGGGTAAGTCTCGGCCCTTATGGAGAAACCCATCCAACCAAACCCTGGAATCTAAGCATACCAACAAGGAATTAGGAAAAGATTCCGGATCAAACAGCTTTACCTTCAAGAACAAGGTAGTGGGCATCCACCCATTCCACTTTCCTAGCCAAACTTGACCTTCTAGGCATGGTAGGAGATGACCCAAAGCTCAACAAAAGGTGCCCAACCCCTCCTCTCTCTCTCTCCGGTTCTCTTCTCACTTCTCGGTGCTCCTTCTCTCGCTCGGCTTCTCGGCGATATTAGCAGCGCGACTGTCGTGATGGCGCGACAGGGGCGGCGAACGCGGCCTTGTGGTGCGACGGCAGCGAAGGCTGCTGCGGTCGGCGGTGTGCGGCGGGCTGACGGTGGCGACGGGTGGCTGGGTGGTTTTCGGATGGTTCACGTGGTGGAGTAGGAAAAGAAGAAGGGAAGAAATTGGGCAAGCCATTAGATTTGTGGGATAAAAGTTGGGGAAAGATATGATTTAATTTGGGGATCCTGGGTAAAAGTGGGAATTTGATTCGGGTTTAGATGAATTAAAATTGGGTATGGTTCCAAGGAAGGCAATTTAGCTCAAGTGGTTTAGTAGGTTGGGTTGACAAAGAATTATGGTTGGGTTTCAAATGCAAGGGTTACATTTAACATTATGCTTGAATTTTAGAGTAGCACAATTAAAAGGAGTTTTTTGGTATGAATGTTTGCTATTTCCAATTTCAAGAGTAATACTTGGAAAATTAGGGGGGGGGGGGGTTGGGGGGTCACAAAGGGAATTGTTGTAGGAAATTGATCTTAAAGCACAATGATTCCAAAGAGGATAGCTTAACATTCACAACAAAACTTGATGTATGTCAAAACGTAAGGAAGGTCACTTAGCAAAAAGAGTTACACTAGCTCCCAAAGAAGAATCACTACTAAAGAAAAGCATGCCAAGTATGCCAAGTGAGACTCAAAATAACAATGACGAAACACAAATAAACACTCCAACGACAACGAAAGGAACACGCCATGCTGCGCGGAAAAACGCATAGAAGGGTAGGTTAGGAAAGGAGTTACGTGCCAACTCGCTGCTCCATCAAGCCCTCTGAGTCGCAGCCTTTGCGAACGCAGCCATCACGAAGACCCTCCCAGGTGGCGCTAAGATCCAACTTGTCCCGACGCCGAACTAACCTGCCGCGATGCTTCGTTCGGCTCCGGGGGTGGCGCAGACGCCCTCTGACTGGGCTTGCTGGGCACTCTACGGACTTTGTGAACTCCTATCACCACACGAAAAACCATCGCAGACGCGAAGCCCGATGCAGTTCTGGGCCAGCATTGCCGCTGTCCCACATCTTGGGCACGGAAGACAACTTAGCTTCGATTCCTTGTCCATCTTGTGATTAGGTCCTGTAATATGAAGAGCGGTGACACTGGTGTTCTTGGCCTGAAAAGCTTGGGGTGCGTGGTTTCTTAAAGGTGGGAAGAACATCCGCCTCAGATCCTGTTTCCGAGTTAGCTAGGGCGTCATACGATCCTCTCTGAAGTTGTTGCAGCGATACAGCATCAGCGGCCACCACACGTAAGCGTTCATTAAGAGCACTGCGAGCCTTCACTCACACAAAGCTTTTCGGCACGCTCATCAGTATCGAAAACCGGCCACGAATTTCTCGGCTTTAGCGGAGCTTTGTAGGCCGAGCGATCCTCGCAAACGTGCCAATTCTAAGAAGCCTCTTGTTGGTATTCGACCAGTAGACATGGGATCCTTGTGCAAGTGGTGAAGGAACTCTCTCACTACATGGGCGGCTCCACATGTGATGGGGTAAAACCTCTCGTCATTCGTCCTTAAGCGCGGACCATTTGAACTCAGGGTTCTTGCAAGGAAAGTCGGACCCTTCATGACCACCACAAATCCGCTTCATGGAAAAAGTAAAACGTTTGCCGTTTCCACTGCTTTCTCTCTTTCGGGCAACCCCACAACTATGAAGAGTCTTGTCGAACAGCCCCTGTAACCAATTCTTCCAAGACTACCGGGTCTTGCCCTCCACTTGCGGATGTTGGCGGCCTATGCCCGGACACCACAGCAGACCTGATTATCGGATGTGGTGGCCGAGCAGGTTGAGGAGGCGGCACAGCGTGAGTTGTTGTTCTGTTTGGTCCCGACTGAGGGTGGTGAAAAGTCTACCCAGAGGGGGGGGGTTGAATAGATTTTGCAAGTTTGTTCAACATTAAAATAACCTATTTGTAACTTTAACTCTAAGTATACAAAACCGTAAATAGAGCAAGTATGGAACTGCACAGCGGAATCAATAGAGAGTTAAAGAGCTTATGCCCAATTCAAGTAAATTAGATATTGTGCATGTATCAAGCTAGGGTACAATATGGTAAGGCGTGACAGAGATATCGTTGAGATATGTAAGGAGATGGTCACGTCGAATTTATATACAATATTCAAATTGGTAAATAAATATCGTATCACGTCGTCGTTGTAACGAAGGTGTCTACATGCAACACGTCAAATCTTGCTTAGTAAATAATTCAGATATTAAGCTCCGCAAAGTTTGATCACTAGCATACGTTTGAGAACATACTAAAACGCCGGATGATTAAAGATAAACTGTGAATAGTAAATGGGGTTAGTCAGATTGAGATAGATGAGATAATAGCAAGATGAGATGTTAAGTGCTGGTATGAGAGGATGGATGGATGAGACAAGTTGTTACTGGATAGGTGGTTCGGAAAAGGTGGGCGTGAGATCTGCCTAGTCCACCGTTTTCTTCCTTTCACGGTCTAGGGAGATAATTCACTATTTCCACAGCAGCAGGTGTGACAATAGTGTGACAATAATGGCGTACAGCAAGCAGCTTCTTGAGCCGGGATGTCTTGCACACCTAGAGGAGGAGAGGCTGCCGATGTGGTTTCGCCACAGCTGACAGCTGCGAACTGTCGAGGTAAGTTTCGCACCACACGCTGGATACTCAACGCGGCCGAGAACGTAAAGTGCGTTGCACGCAGCAGGTACATTTGAGCATGCAGAGCTGTTTTGCAGCACAGCGTACAGCTCACTAGAGTATTTTGCACACAGCTATACTCTTTGCTACAGATTTTACAAATACAAGGAGTTTGTGTTTCTCTCTCCAACTAGATTACGAGGACTATTTCAGATTAAGTCTCTTAGAATTATTTTGAGCGACGTAGCACTTTGAATTTTGTGATTCTTCTCCTGTTCTCCGTATTCAGCCTTCACTTGTATATCTCGTGCGAACTTTCTCAAGTCTTCGATGCCTTGGGTGAATAGATAGAGTCAGAAGGATAGTTCCGTTTGGAGTGGGATATTTGATATTTGAAATTGAATGTTGCAGGTAGCTCTATGATTGTTGACAGTAGTAGGATCTTCAAGTTTTGAGTGTTGATTTGGTCAACTGCCTGACAAAGTAAAGTTTTTAGCACAACTCTTGACTGGTGTTCGGTATGTTGTTTCTAAATGATATGTCTACTTAATAATTGTCAACTGTTGAGGTGATTCCAAGCGAATCTTTGAGAATAAATTCCATACTGATTATGGAAATTTATTGTCTAGGATAAGTTTTTATTATTCGATGCCTTCATAAATAGTTTTTCCGTTCTGATCAAATGTCTTTTCAGGCGAATGTTTGAGGTGCTGTGTGGCATTGGGGGTAGGACTTAGAATGATTCGCGCTGCGAATTTATCAATTTTCTGATGCATCCGTTGCTTCTTTTGCACATGTGCTCCTTTGACTGTGATACATGGTGTCTATGACTTTGAACATTGTGCTCCTTTCGATACATGTGCTCCTTCGGGGTGACATTCGTGCTCTTTACTGATGACTGTTTGTGCTCTCTTTGATGTCATTGGTCTCCTTAGGTGGCGATTGGTGCTCCTTAATTGGGCATTCTTTCGAGATTTGTTCACATCGTGCTTCTTGGTAGAACATTTGTTTGCTCCTTTTAGGTACTCATCGTGGCTCCTTGTCGAGTTACCATTAGTCTCTTGTTGAGCGCATCGTGCTCCTGTAGCACACATGGCTCTTTTCAGCAATCATGCTAACGGTGTAGCACAGTGTGTGCTCTTTTGCAGCATCATCTTATGCGTGCCTTGAGGCACAATTGTGGCTCTTTTTACAGCACATCATTGCTCCTTAGCACACATTCGTGGCTCTTTTTCAGACATCATGCTCCTTGAGCAGCACATTTTGTGCTCTTTTCAGCACAGTCATGTCGCGTTAGCACAATTGTGCCTCTTCAGCAATCGGATGCTGCG
>VALG01013851.1:0-18146 GCA_009835305.1 Ipomoea purpurea
CCTAAATGTCAAAACCTCAAGGAAGTCAGCTCTTTGCAAGATAAAGCAGCAGACGTTAGCTTACTAGCTAAGTGAGCCGCGTTGAATCCACTGCCATTATGTCCGCGTATCCTTGCACTGTAATATTGCGTCGGGAGTTTGTCTTTGATCACCAAGAGCGGCTGATGCGAACTGCCGTAGGTGGGTTGGCTAGCTTCGCAGGCTTTCGTAGGCCTCATATCATTGCAACAGTGGAAAGGTTTAGCCCCACATATTCTGATGAGGTAAAACAGGAGCCCTGGCTGGAATCTGATCCTGTTTTGCATAAAACTCTGAAACTGCTCGAGCTTCCTTGGGGGTTTGGTGCAAGTGTTGGTTTAATTTGGTTCGAACTGCTTAATGGACAGGGTGTCCCTCGGATGTTAGCTTCTGGCTTGCTTTATCAGCATCGAAGGGATCAGTTTCAGATGTCCTTCCAGCTTCAAGATCTCTTTCTTGTTATTTTCCTATGAACGTGGTGCCACATCAAACACAGCTCGTGTTCGCGCAAGACCATATGAACTCAATCACAACCAGCCACCACTAAAGGAGTGAGCGATTCAAAATGCTGTTTCTACTGTTCTTCCATACAATTGAAACCCCAGATATTCACATGAAACGAACATGCACTCAAGTTAAGCAACATTCCATTTCATTGTCAGTGTCCACATCTTGTACTATGCAGTGTTAGAGGATTGAGTGGGATACAAAGAAACTAAAACAATAAAAAAACAGAACAAGAAAAAAGATACTATGGATGGAATGTACTATCTTCTGCAAAATGTCCATGAATTAATGCTTATTGAAAATTCTCCAAGAATACCAACTAAATACAGTGTCGTATAAATCAGCCAAAAGAACTTATTAGTATCATTCAAGTAGAAAAGTCTGAAATATAAAATGTCAGTAGAAACTTAAAGGAAAAGTACTCCATCTCAAGGGCAAGACACAGAATAAGGGGGCTTTCAGTGCTTGCATGTTATTCAGAAGAGAGTCAAATGTCTTTAAAAGTTTTTAAGGGGTCATGAGTTAGTGAAAACTTTACGTGTGAGATAGTGCGTTGAACACAAAATGCAGTTATTGCTAGCTCACCTCCAGCAGAGTGGGGTCAAGAGATGCAGCTGATGATATAAGGAACTCTGAAAGTGAATTATTTCTTCTAAAATTCAAGATTTGCAGCATTCTCAGATTTAATCATAGTCAATGTTTTTCAAAACTTGTTTGGAATGCTACTGACCCACTGAGGCCTCGAACAAACAACCCCAAGTTAATGGGTAGTCACCGGGTGCCATTGAGACCACAAGTCTTGCTCAATAATTGAAAAGAATATGATTATAACAGATAACTTGAAAGATAAGCTTGCCTTTCATGGATTGAAAGAAATTGTTAATTGTCTACTTTACAAGGACTAAACTAAATTAGTTACTCTCGTATATGTGATGTTTCAGATTTACACATTCTGTTGATTGCAGGTAAAACACAACAAGCATCTACATTTATGTGTTGCTAGATTATATTGCATCTTCTAATCTTTTTTTACAAGATTTCGATTATATTGTTTTATAGCTGTTCATTTGTCCTTAACCTGAATTAAATTTTTGTTATTCTTCTGTTTTTATCCATTCTTACGAGGAGCTTCACCAGCATCGATTCAATATTTCTGTCTAATGCCTCATATCAAATCTAAGGATTTTAAAAATTACACAACCTAATTTGTCATGTAAAATTCACCTTACAAGACCAAAGGAATAGAGAGGTTAAGCTTCATTTCAAATATTAAAAAAAAAAAGAAAAAAAAGGAAAATGGACAGAGTTTTCTAGGTACAAGGAATAGTTGGCATAACCAGTATGCCTGGTCATATCTAATGGACTGATGATAGCTCGTTGGAGAGCAATATGCAGCAAGCCAGCAAGTAATGCAAACAGAAATAAACGATAAAGCATCTGCTATTGTACTAGGTAAGATGCTTACTTTTATATAGATCACTTTCCATGTATCTCTAAATATTCCGATATCACATATTTATTATGTATTTAGATTTACTATCTTAATTTTTAGAGTGTAAGACCTTACAATTCCAGCTTCAGTATCACTCATGCATATTGACCTTGATCGAACTCCTTGTCATTAACTCAAGCCAATAGTTTACAATAGTCCAACTTGTCTATCCGTTCTAGTATATACGTATTACTTTAGACCATCTTTTATAGATTGACCAGCTATTACTTCTTGCTGATTTTACCTATCTTTATCAATATCATTTTCACACATATTCAGATTTCATTTCATGATTATTATCTTTCTTTTATTAATTCTCTAATTCCATCTTTGTTTATCCATAACGCCTTTAACATCGTGGTCATGAGTCTGAAGATTCTCCCTTAATTCTATAATATTTCAAACTGAATTTTAGTTCTCTTAATCCAATTAATAAGTGCCCAGTATCTTGAGTAATGATCGTGGTTTCTTTTTTGCATGAAGTCACGTCAATAAGAAGAGTCACGTATTCAGATTTACAGAACCGAGTACACCACATTTTACGGCTATATCATAGAAACTGAGCCACAATTTCTAGTGGATGGCACACACAACACACACAGAGGAATAGAGACAGATAAACTAGGATGCATTCAATATTACAAATACACGAATGATAAAACTGAAATTGATCTTTATGATCTAACGAGGAAAAGAAAAATGATTAACCTTGATCTAAATGAGATTCTTCGGAATACTGGGGCAATCACCGCGCTGAAATCACTCAATGCGAGTCGTTCATGTTTCTCTTCATAGCCTAATTATAATATCCGTGCTCTGTCTATCTCACTAGCACCATCTTCACTTCCACTCCTCTTCTCTCCGTCTCTCTCTTAAGCTTTGTATTCTGCGTTATGTTTTCTCTCTAAAGATGCGTTCGGACGTGTAGAATACAGGCCTTTTGTGGGTTTGATTTCGTATTATTTAGCGTAGAGTTTTTGGTTTGCTGTTCTTGGGCAATTGGCTGAGGATTGTCAATGTTCAAGTTTAGGAGCGTCCGCTTTATTAGTCGGCATTCCAAGCTGCATCGATTACGATTAGCCGTCGGCGTTGTATTTTTAATCCGTTGTGGGGGTAATATTCTGTAATTGCACACGCCACCATTGTTTTTTTAGTTGCAAATCCCCTTTCGTCTTTGCAGCATATACAAAACTCGCCGCAGAGAACACCCATGCATGCGCGGCCTAATCTCGAGTTTTCTGCAAACTTTTAGTTGCCTTCTTGAGTACTTTACTTATAGTTGTGTTCTGTTAAATTGCTTATCGTTTACGAGCTTTTAGAACTCTGTATTTTGATATCCTGTGTTGACGATGAATTACTTGATTTTGTTTTGTTAATAATTTAATGCTTTCGTGCCATTTTTTCCGTCAAATTTCACTCGGAAAATAAATTATCTTTTCATTTTCTGTATAAATTTACATCTGTTGACTTATCTCTAATAATTAAAAGAAAACGTGATATTTTTTGATCGGTTAATCCATATGCAATTATTTACTGGTCTCGGATATCGGATGATATTTGCCCCGCAGTCGCTGGGTTCTTGTGCCAGATGATGCTTGCTCAGTAAGTGTCGGAGGTTGCTTGGCCGTTTGCTTTCCCCGTGACTATTGGTTTATACCTCGGGCAGCAGCATTGGAGTGGTACATGTACTGCCTGTGCTTGTTTTCTTGTATTTTTTTTCTGATGACGAGTTTAGCTGTGTTACCAACATATGGCTTCACTGCTTTTGGCTGCATGTATCAGTGACTTGCATATTTCTTTGACATTTTTTGACAATTTAAGTCCTTCTACTTATAAATGACTGTTATTGACCATATTTTGCTCTCGTTCGTGTCGTTTTGTGGGTGTTGATCTAGTGTGTCTCAGGACCTGTGGGTTGAACCCTCTGAACAGGAAGTTGTAATTTTCTCGGAGTGCTATAGTCAATGGACCTTGTTTGACTAATTAACTCTTCAGAGGGGGGCAATTCGTAATTTTTTCCGATCTGAAGACCGTACCAAACTATGTATTATTCGGTAATATAATGTAGCCTTATACGATGTTCTTCGGAATAGATTTCTCGAACCAAAAGTGTGTATCGTGTTAAGCTTTGAGTGGTGGGATTTCTATTGTCATATTATATCTAGAATTTGGATATCGAATAGTGTACAACCTTTCCATAGAGCGACCATTTATCGATATATAACCTTTTCGATATCATATATCTGTAGGTACATCGGAAAGTTAATAACACAAGCATTTACGGAGATATCCGTTAAGAATATGGCTGTAGACCTGAACCGTACAGAGCAAAGCAGTATGGCGACCCGTTGGATTACCTTTTCTATTGTGTTTATTATATGGGGTATTTATTGGTCTGTGTTGGTTGCCGCTGGGTTGGTGGTCGGCGGCCGCGTGTGGCGTGAGTCGGAGGTGCGAGGAGCCGCGCCCTGTTCACGGGGGCTTTCGTGTGATTGGGTCGTCGGGCCGCGTCGCGTGGGCGCGTACGCGCGGACGTCTGGTGCTGTATCGTTATTATTGGTTTAAGATTTAAAGAAGGTATGGCAAACACGGGTAGTTTGTTTCAGTTCGGGTTGTGGTTGAGTCGAAGCAGAGTTCGAGTGTAATTTTTTTTATTGAACCGCTCGGGCTTTAGCAAGAATCTGGGATACCGTCGGTGGTTCGGTATATTACCGAAGAACCAAATTAGTGCGTGTCGGTTTGATACGGTTCAGTTCGAGAAAACTAAACTGAATTGTCTACCCTAAAGATAATTACCAAAATGGTCCGTCCCTTGACTTATAGCGAAATTACCAATTTAATCTCAAGTTTACAATTATCTAACAGTCAAAAATGAAAGATCAAATTGGTTAAGATTTTAAAGTTGAGGGACTTAATTGGTTTAAAAAAATAGTCAAAGACCAATTGGTATTGCTATAGTCAAGTTCCATTGCTATAACTGGAGATCTTGATTTACTCTATACTATATATTGAGTTTCTAAAATGAGAAATCTATCTTATTGGAATTAATTTATATGTTCCTTGTACTAAGTCATTATGAAATCCCAACACCTACAGGCTACATTACTGGAAACTAAATAGAATAAAATTCTTTAAAAAAATAAAAATAAAAAAATCATTCACAAAACTTCACATCATCTCCGGTAACTCTCAATATTTGAACTAAACTAAAATAATAGAAGGAATCTGGGTGAACTGTCAGCAGATGATACTTTTGTGGTTTGATTCCTGAAAAAAAAAAAACACAAGACCAAACTTCAGTAAAAAAAATTGAATTAATCACGTACATACATATTATATTAGTAAGTTTGTACCGTCACCATCGGTTCATTGTTTTGCGGCATTCTAATTGAGGCAAGGAGCCTAAAAAATCATGGGGTAATTAATAACAATAATAATGGCGCACTTAATTTGAGACAATATATTTATTTTTATATATTAAGGCATTGTTACGCTTTTCTAAAAGTGTAGTGCCCCCTATTATTCTCCAAGCTTTTACGCAGATCCCAAATTGCTCAACATTCAACAAGTCATCATTCCTCGCACTCATTCCATTCCTTCCAGCTCTCTCTTTTCCTCCTCCCAACAATGCAGCGCCAATCACTGGCTCGCCGGGATCCAAGCACCTCCTCGTTCAAGGAGGCCGTGAGACGTCGCCTCCGCCACCGTCACGGCGGCGGATTCCGCCGTTTCACTCCCGGTTAACTATGCCGAAGACGAAGAGCGCAAGTCGGTGAAGTATCTCAGCAAATCCGAGAACTACGTTCATCTCATCCCCATCCTGACTATCCTTTGCTCCTCATCCTCTACCTCTCCGTCTCACAATCCTTCTGACAAAGGTAATGCAAAACAGTCGCCGTAACTTCAATTTTTCACTTTTCCGGAAAGTTACGTTCGTGACATTTACTGAGTAGTGTGGATCATGTTTCAGACTTGGCTCAGTTCAGTGGATCCAAGGCATCATTTTCTAAGCCTATAGGTTAAAATGCGCGCAAATTATTGCTCTCTGCTTGAAGCTTCATTCTCGTTTTTTGTCTGATTCATTCACTAAATTTGTTTACAAGTGCGATTTCAATTTTCTATTTCAAATTTATGAGCAATACTCTCTGATTTTTATTCCGGTTTGTGGATACTGACGAATCAATCAGGAAACATGACAATTTCCAGAAAGATGTAGATGTCAAGCGAGGCGATATTTTGGCCATTCGAAGCTTGAGGAACCTGCGGGAGGCTAAGAAGAAGTATAGATTTAACCGGAAAATGGCTGAATTTTAAGCCGTAGTATCTATGTGTGTGTGTAACTGTGTATGGAGTCGCCGGTTTTCGTCGGTGGAGCGACGAGCCACGTGCGGTTCCCGTTATATCTGCCATTTTTACTGTTTTTATCATGCCTGTATTATTATTACTCGTACGGAGAGTTATTTTTGTCTCGTTGTGTGTGACAGTCAAATTCCCCACAGCTACTTATTACTAAAAGTGGATAAAATTTTAAAAGTTGCCATTAAATGGTAGTACGGATTCATATGAATTTTTAAAGTATGGCAACAACATTCAACTTTTGAGTTGTGAGAGTTGGCTCTGTTCTCCATTTTAAATATACGGAGTATTTCCTTTGCTCGAAACAAAGATAGATATTGAATCCATTGTTCAACTAATATAGAAATTTGCGTTTTATTATTAGCCTAGCGGCCCTAGCGTAATTAAATGTGACAAACGTGAAGGGTAATAATGGGAAGCAAATTAAAGCAGCTGAGGACTGAGGAGAATAATATTGCACCGCGATTACAAAGTAAACAGCGAACCTAGTATTATAGGCTTATAGCGGTGAATAATTGCCAGATTTGAAAGCACACTCCAGCACCAATGCCATTGGCAACCGTCAATTTTAAAACGCTCCTCTATTCTCCTCTCTCTTTCTCTTTTCACCAAGAGATCACACATTCTTATTTGAAAAACACAACCTCACAAAATTAATTATCTCATATAATTATGTCAGGTTCAATGTTCAAATATAGGACGGTGAATAAACTATATGATAATTTATTATATACTTGATCTTTAATCTTTAATTACATAAAGCTTTAGTGTAGTTTGGGAGTCGCAACCCTCTTGAAAGTCTAATGCATTAGAGATGTATTCAACCTCCAAACTACCCATCCATTTGTTAAGAACAAACATGATTTTATATGATTGGTTAAGGGGACTCATTTGTGGTTCTTACAAGTAGGGATGTGCCATTGCTCATTGTTCTGTCAAGTTGATCATATCACATTTATACTGTGTTGACTCGAACATAGCGTATTCGATATTATTAAAATTAACTATATCACTTAATTTTTAAATATAACATATTAAACATTTTATCTTAGAAAATGTCTTCTTAAGGACTAAGACTCATTAACCATTTTAAACTCAATCGTCATCGTAAGTTTAATCATCATGTAATTAGTTGATATAACCACAAATCCAATTTTTTTTTTTTTTTTTTTGGATAAACCACAAATCCATCCTAATAATTATAGTCCACGACCATAAAGTTTACCAAAGCAGATCATGATATATTTAAATTCTCAAAATACATAATTTACCAATTCCAACATGGATTTTTAAAAATGAAAAATAAAATCCAAACAAAATGTTGAAGTATTCCGGAAATGATATGATTAGAAGTATGAAACAATATGAAAGAAAGCATGCGCTGAGGAAAAACTTTATATGGGGCATGACTACTAATTCTATGATTTATTATGGCCCTGTTTGGTAAAATGGTTGTTACTAATAGCTGTTAATTGTTGGCTGAGTGTTAATTAGAGGGTATAAATAATAACATTAGCTGATTGCTGAAAAGTGTTTGGTAAATTAGCTGTTAGTTGATAGCTGTTTGGTATCATTTCTTTTCTCAACAAGTTAATTGAAAAGTTGTTTGGAGTAGCTTTTTAAATTTTAGCTTTTTGGAGTTGCAAAAAAGTTAATTAACCAAACATTTATATTGATATTTTAACTAAATCAAACAATTAATATGGTCAAATAAGCCAAAATTGGCCTATAGGCTAATTTTTTACCAAACAGAGCCTATATATACTTACTTTGGATACTACATATAATTACTCAAAGAGTTAATGAAGGATTTCCTTGACTAAGGAAAATGATAGGCTCGATTACATCGTTATTAAATTAATCTCAAATTTTATAATTTTAATTAATTTCAACCCCGTTACATTCTACTGCTCAAAAGACTATATTCTACGGCTCAATTGCAGGAAAAAAAATTGGATAATTTCCAAATTAAGGATTTATTTGGTAAGGATGATGTCAAGAACCACATCATAATTTGCTATAAAGGGACCCAAATTGACATTACTCTAACAAATTTGTTCCCAAGACAATTGATACATGGAGAAAGCATAAGACTTTTTCCAATAACAAGCGAAGTGTTTATCTTGCAAGAACATTATATTGGGGTTAGATATGTAGAAAAAGTAGTAACATGCATTGATATGCTATTTGTCGGTAATAAATAGAATTCACTACACACACAAACATATATGGGGTCCACTTATGAGTTGGGTCGAGCCACGTGATTCGGTTCTCGTAGTAACGACGAAAAAATTGAATATGCGCCAAAAGAATAATGAGTAAAGAAATTGACTTAAAGAGTCTCATCTTGATGAAATAGATGTGAAAAAGCTTGTAAAAGCACTTGTGCCACCAGCTCCCACATGAAAAAAGAAAGAATTTGCAACATTATAGGATTAACAGGCGAGCAGGATTAAATATATATATATATAAGTATTATATATAGGGACGGGGGCTAGGAAACTGTCCCACTGTAAGCTTCGTTCCAGAGTACAGTTGAGATGAAATCCATAAATATGAAAGATTAATACGAATAAGAAGACCATATGTGTACCAAATGTCAAGTGGGAATTGCATTTTTTTTCTTCTTTTCTTTTTTCTTTTTTCATTTTATTTTATTTAAATTAGTTTAATAAATTAAAAAGTATATAAGATCTTTTTTTTAATAAATAGATTGGTCACAATATGGGGAAGCAAAGATAAACTTATATTGTCGTCTCAATTACCATAGGATTATTGTTGTGTTCAAAAAAGGATGTCCTAAGAGGGTCGATTAATTGTATATATATTGCTCTAAGAAATAGACTCCCACATCATAAAATTATGATTTATGAGGCCGATCTCGCGCGCACGAACTATAATTTGCACTATCATTTTTCGAGATTAATTTATATTTTTTTTGTTTCCTAAGGTAATATTATTTCTTTTCTTATTTTTATAAGAGAAGATTCAACAGAAATAAACCATTACTTTGAGAGGGACAGATAGGAGTGTTTCACTTTAAGATATATACTCACCTGTATTGATTATGATTAAAGGTAAACCGCTTTAACATACTTATCCGCATTAATGACCACCATGAAAAAAGTATTATTCATGAAAAATGCAACTATTATTATTCAAACTTTTAAAATATTAAAAACCAACATGGTTATGAATGTGATTGGATTCAACATCTCGTCTCTTAAGGCATGTGGTATTGAGGTTTTTTGATCCTACCCATGTGATGGAAGCAAGTCATTTAGAACCAGATCCTCCTATAATCATTTAAGTGTGCTGCGAAGGTATACCTTTGGAACAACAAAAAAAATCAAATTATAAAATTAAATATGTATAAACTAATTGAACAATTTTTAGACTTTGTTTGAAAAAACTATTAGAATTACAAATTTTTCAAATAAATTCTTATTCGTTCTATAAGCACCTACTAGTACCAATAAATATTGTTAGACATCGATGTGATCTAAGAGTGGATATCCATATGCAGGGCATTATTACACATAAATAATATAATTTGTTACAGTAATAAATTAGGATTAAAAGTCAACATGACCCACTAACATCCACATGGATACATAAAGAAATTGTAAGGCAGAATTACTCATTGAAAATAAACGCAATCTGCAATGAATCGAAGTATCTTCCATTTACATAAAAGGCTAAGCACACCATTTCAATAAAAGATCATCAAGAATCACATACATTTTATTGGGACCCGTTACATAAGATTTCAATACTTCATATATAACATGAATATCAACATGATTGTTTCGAATACAGTCAACATGATTATTCCATAGTTATGTTAAACACCTCAAAACACAACAAACAGATGAAAAGATATGGCATACAACTTAAACTCATATTCAAATGTAAATTATAATTGGTCATCAGATAGAAGAGATGACGGCGTCGATATGATATATAGGATGAATGAACAACCACAGAAAATAATTTCAGAAGTTCTATCAAAAATTCAAAAATAGTCATTGACATATAGTTTGAAATATCAATATTTGGTAATGACAATATATCATTATTTTATTACCATTATCGTGCCTTCGAAACACTTTAACAATCTTCAAAATTGCGATTCTCAGTTTTATGTTCTGGACGTTTGATAACATACGTTAACGTCGGGAACCCAAATATATATGGTATCAATTTAAATCGGTATTATATAATGTAATCCAAATTCGTACAGAGACAACAATTTCAACATCGCGGAATCCAATTACTCTAGATCATCTTATCTTGGCTATATTAATGTGCATAAATTTAAGATCAAAGAGAAGCTCAGTTCGCTTCAGTTATTCATTAATACTTTAAGGGTGGTATCAAATATCGGTAATATTGGTTTATTACACGAACCGGGAACCTAGTACGTCGGTAAAATATCAAACAATTACGAACAGTATTAGGTATTTTCTTGTATACATGGAAGGTTCGATAAAAACCCGATCTAACAAATTGTATCGGATAAAAAAACCGAACCGAATTCAGAATCTAGTTATAATTACAAATAATATAATCAATAAATAATAATAAATAATGTAAGATAATAATTAAATAATACAACAACAACAACAAAACATAAACATACAATTAACAATTTTGTAACAATAAACTAAATAACAAAAACTTCCAACAAACTAACAAAAATTAACCTCATTTAATAACACCTCACCCAACCTACCACTCAACTCAATCCCAACTCAATAATCCCCAACCTCCACTCCAACCACTCCAATAATAAACATAGTACACTATAACGTTCAAAGTAAAAATTCCACAAGTCCCTTCATGCTAACCCTGTTTAATAATGCATCTATCAACTCACCTAATACATCACTATGGGTTATCTCTTGTAAAAATATAGAATCATTTACTCTTAATTTATTATATAGCATCTGATTAGGTATTTCAGCAACGAGTATATAGCAAGAAAACAATCTTTATCCAAGGGTAGTAGTGGTATTTATACTTATATCTACAAGGCATCCAATTTAATCCAAATAGTCTAATATCATACGAAAAAATCGCTATAGTGAGTCAAATGAAGGAGAGTACACCTCCATAAACCTTGCAACACAATTACAGACAATATTGTAATTAGTTTAACCACTAGAAGCTATTAAAAAAAACATAACATTAAAGAGGACCACTAAAATATCTCTATACTTATATTTTCCACTAGTTCATAGTAGGTCTAACTTAGTATGGTAGGTACTAAGGCGTTATACAAAACATCAAGCAGTCATCATCCAATACAACTTCTTAATAAACTAACTTTAAAATTAAAACGTATTATCACTCTATCATAAAAATAATAAATCTGGTTAAGAAATATCGACTATAAAAAAAAAAAAAGGTTTCTCGATCTCCCGCATGGAGATCGAGCAAACTTCTATCTTCATCCTTCCGATATAACGCCCGAAAATCCAGCGTAGACCGAATGACGGACGTTTTTTTATCACTAAGAAGAGTATCTCCTAATAATATATATTTTTAAAATATTTTTAAGATTTTTGGGTGACCTGTTATTACTAAATTCTGCAAAACCTGTAGATTAGATTAAACTGTGAAAACGAAATAATAGAAGGTAAGGCTCTTAATTGGCCTATCCATTGTTGTTTTTTATAGATTCAGTCGCACTAATTGCCACTTCAGTTTGATAGACGTACAGTTCAATTGCAATATTATTAGCACTCTTACTTTCTATAACCAAAAATAGCAATCTACCCAGAATTCCAAACGATCATTCAGTTTTGATTATTTTACCAAACCGTGTTGTTTTATCAAAGAATACATACCATGTCGGTTGTTCGCGCGGTATAGGGCAAGATTACCGAAAACCGAATCTTCTACGGTTTGTGAAGAATATATCAAACGAAAATTCAAGGCCACATCCCCATAGCCTCACATTTACCATTTGTACTAAAATATATCAAGGTCGCATTGACTCATATCGTAAAGTGACACACAAAAAAATTTGTGTTCGCTAAAGTGAACGGAATGCTATAGATCGGTTAAACTTAACAGTAAAGGACGCAAATTAGTTGGTTTTCCACATTTTTAACAAGTTAGAGGAGACTTAATTAGAGATCAAGAAAATAAGTCAAAGGTACCCCAAATATTTTAGTATCTTTCACAGGATACGTATTCCCCTTACCAAAAGGGAATCAGTTTCGGTAATTAAAACAGTCTAATATTCGTTGGAGGTTCTTTACGCATCACTTTTCTTGGCTTCTGATGATATACATGACATTTTCGCATTAATCTACAAGACTAAATCATTTAATCATTCCAACTTGTTCTCTCATCTATTTATCTCAAAAATATAACTCTAGTACTGGGAATAATCATGAGGGATCACTTAGATAAAAAATATAAATAATAGCTAATTGATAAAGTATATATACTATATAATTATGCATCTATATATCCCCAACGTCACCTACACACTCTTATAATATATTCAATATATATTTTTTTTTGAACGAAAGATTGTAATACAATAAGACCTAATATCCGCTCATCAAATTGTTAGTTACACATCGATATATGCTTCCTCTAAGGTATCAAATATTTTAACCTTCTATTTGAGAGTCAATAGCTTAGTGCTAGTCCCCATATAAAAAGGATCACGTAATAAAGTCTTATGCAAAATATTTAAAAATACTGGCTGGCAAAAAGTTTTGTTTGTTAGCCCCTATTTAAACAATTATAATATAAAGCAATTCTTATCCATTATAGAAATACTTCAAGTATTGTTCACCCAGTTTACATTATTTTTATTAGGGGCCATTTATCTGTGTTGGCCACCACTATTAAGAGCTTGCACTTTTAAGATTTTTGTATGTCAAGTTATTGTTCAAAAATAATAATAGAGATGTCTGGTACTCATAACTTAAA
Organism: Ipomoea purpurea; assembly: GCA_009835305.1. Lineage (NCBI taxonomy): Eukaryota > Viridiplantae > Streptophyta > Magnoliopsida > Solanales > Convolvulaceae > Ipomoea > Ipomoea purpurea. Next base: position 13,328 of record VALG01013851.1, read on the forward strand.
TAGAAAATCTATTCGATTGTTATTTTTTTTAAATTATACACTATTTGGGCAACTACAAATAAGGACGAAACAGAGGATTTTAATATACAATCCATTACTCTCCTATAATAATGATTTTTATTTAACTATTATGTTTTTTAGTCCAACACAAAACATTTAGTTTTCGGTATGTGATAGACAAAAATGTGTAACATACTTCATAATTCCCATCACTCTGGACTAACATTATTCATTCCCAATTCCCTTCCCCATACTAATTTTCACTCAACACAACATCAGAAATCTAGATATTCACCGCGACATCATTGTTAAACGATCAAGTAATCAACACATATTTAATTTTTCTTCTAAATTTTCACCAATCAAATCGTACGTCCGTGCTAATTTATGACACCACAATGTCTTATAAGATCATGACTGAGAAATCAGCTATTGTGAAATCTCCTCCAATACTAGTCTGTCTTCCCTCGATTAATCTATTTCCTATCTCTAATTAGCTTTGCATAGAAACAAGGGTCTCGGGGCCGCCCTAGTTATAATCTAATCTAAATCTAAGAATTTAGCTAATGGATATCGTGTTCGGGCCCCTATCGTGTATAAAATAACTTTAACATCTTTAGGTTTTTTTTTTCTTGTTGAAAAATCCTTAGCGATAACCTCAAGGGACGCATTGCATTTTCTTGTTCCTCAAAAAATTGGTCCGACTTAGCAATTCAACTAACTTGCATTAATAAACAAGCTTAAGGAATTCAAAATATTCGGGGCAAACATTCTAAACACGACGTGCCTCACATTGCCCATTTATATCTCTGTTTTGCTACGATACAAATGGATTAATAATAATAATCCATTTTGTGCAATAATTCATGGGTGAGACTAGGGCATACCCCTTGTTACTTAATCAAATATTTTGGTAATTTTAGTAACCCTAGATGATATATCATTTGATTCGCTTTGGGGAAAAACTTTAATGGTGCGTGCGTGGTTTAAGGGGACACAACAATAATTATCCTATATTAGGATGGATTTTGTTGGTTTATCAAAAAAAAAAAAAAAAAAAATTGATTTGTGGTTATATCAACTATTACATGAATTAAACTTACGATGACGATTGAGTTAAAAATGGTTAATGTCTTAGTCCTTAAGAAGACATTTATCAAGATAAAATTGAATATGTTATATTAATAAATAAAGTCAAAACCAAAAGGGACGTATATGAAATCCCCCATTGTATGGGCTATGCAGGACCCGAATAAAAAAACCTCGATCCCACATACCAACCAAACCTCGGATCCATGAGCACAGGTATACTAACCCAAACAATGATCCTGATGTAAATCGGAAGCCGATGAACCCAGAACGCAGGGAAGCAAATGGAGGCCACATACCACGCCCCGTAAAAGGATGTTCAATGTACTGAGAATTTATTGGTAGATTGGGTGATGCCACAACTTAATAGCCGACCCAGAACTGTCCGCACTATACTTAGAATGAACGCGCTTAAGGTTAACATTCTATGATGCGTATAGGATAAAACCCAGCATCGTGTTAGGGATAAGTAGGTTACAAAAATATGAAGGGTAGTTGGAGGTTTGAATTTACACAACTCGATAGATAGGGGCATCGTGCCAATATCTTCATAGAATCAGCGGGCGGCGGGGCGTTTGTCGACCTCTGCTCTTTGCACGTCCCCAAAACTAAGACTACAGTTGAGTATGTATTACTTTTCTACGTTATTCTCATCATCTACTGAGTCCATCTCAGACTTATCTTCACTGACATCTATAAGCTCACTGACTTCTCATCGGTTCATTCTATAAAGCTTAAAGATGTTGAATGTTCATCGGGTGACCTCTTTTCTCTGTAAGTTTGAAATCTTTCGGGTCTCAGGACAGATTCTTTAGTCTTTCTAAGATCTGAGATAATACAGAATTGAGAGTGGGTTTGATGGTCTCCTATTCTTCAACCGATGAGAAGACTATAGTATTGTTTCGGATGTCGCACGCTAGTGATTTGATGTCCGAATGAAGATGATTTATGTTATATCGAGGCGAGTGAGAATATTGGATGAGAAGTTGCTTAAGCATATGGAATCCGAACGCGCCTTGTCCATTCTGTTCTTCCGGGGGCTTTAATTTGAAGTAATGACATATTCTAATACCCTTAGATACCACTACGACGGGTGGGCTACATTAGTTACATAAGATCCTAGGTAGGAGGGAGGGTGATGCATAAAAGGTCTTTTTACACCGCTGTTCTTACTTGTTTTTGAATCGCGGAGCAATATCCCCCTCAATCCCTCCCTTCAGCCCCACCTCTCACGCTGCTTTCTATATTCACCTATTTTGTAGATATCTTACTTCTGTCTTTGTTTTCACTTTGGTGTGATTCCACGATTATGATTTTCTGTGAGACGCCTGATATGAATTTCAGACCGCTAGGTCTGGTTGCAGAAGTATATCCAGATTTGACATGAATCACATCCTAATCCCTTTTGTTATAGTAATTTTTATATGTATACTTGATGACTAAGGAGGTTCTCAAATACCTATCTGTGGACTGTGAATAATGTCAATCTATCTTGAGGAAGTTCTGAGCATTCAGATTGGTATAGAATCCGTATTCACATGTGTTTACACATTGGGGAGTTGTAAGCTTAGAGCCAACTCGTTAACTACACCTTGTTAAAGGGTTAGTTCCTTACATGATTCATGGTGTTACGTTTTTGCCATAGCTTTAAAAATGTTCATATAATGTGCTTACTATAACCATTATAAATTGCAACGTCTAATCTATATGATGTTAAGTTTCTCCCAGATTTTTTTTAGGCATGATCAAACAATTGAAGGTCACTCTGTGTGGTTGAGGGTATAAATAACCTAACAGGGTACACCTTAATAACAATAAAACTTGAAAAATATTCAATAATGTAATATCCCTCTCGAAATACACGTATCGCATATGCTGTAGATAGGGAGGGAGGAAGGAATAAGCAGAGGGAGTTGGGAGATAGCACTTGACTTGGGCTCGTTTTGTGGGTGTGACAAGTCATGATTGTCGCGCCACAGGCTAATTTATATGACCAAATAAAGTGGGATAAAATTTTAAGGAAGTGCCAGGGAAATGGTAGTACGGTGATTCATATGGAGATTTGTTGGTGAGGATGGCACAAACATCAACTGTTTAGTTGGGGAGAGGTGTGCTCGTGTTCTCGCGAGTTGTGGTAAGGTAGAGCGGAGAGTGGTGCCTTGTCTCGAGAACAATATAATTGAATCCATTTCAACTAATATAAGAAATTTGCGTTTGATCACTCCACTATAAGAAGAGCATTATAAGCGACCTAGCGTATTAAAATCGTCATACTAAAGACAAGAACGGCGTAAGCGGTACATCTCCAAATGAGGAAAGCAAATTAAACAGCGAGGACTGAGGAGAACATATTGCACCGCGATTACAAAGTAAACGCGAACTACGTATTATAGGCTTATAGCGGTGAATAATGCCAGATGTGAAAGCACACCCAGCACCAATGCCATTGAACGCATTTAAACCTCCTCCAACTGGAAAAGGAGGAACCCATCTCTTCTTATATGTCGACGAGATTTCACAAGCCGTTATACGCACATTCTTAGACATTGTAATAAAACAAACCTCACAAAATTAAATCTCTAAATATGTCAGGTTCAATGTTCAAAAAGGACAGTGAAGAACTAAATAATATTATACAAGATAATTCTGATATTTTATCTTTAAGATCTCTTAAGACGTGTTGTTTGGTGAGTTAACAGTGGAGGTCGACCAGACCCTTCTTTGAAAGATCGCTATAGCGCACTCAGGTAAACGATGATACTTATATCAACCTCACAACATTACCCTAACGCATCCATGTGATTCACTAAAGAAACAACATGACTTATATATTGATGAAATGGTATCGGACTCATGATTTGGATTCTTTTTACAAAGTAAGGACTATAGGGTTTATTAATAACAAGGGACAAGTGAGGGGTGCCCATAGTCAATTCGTCTGCATTTTGGTAAGCATGCAAATTTGGATCTATTCATCAATGTTTTTATACTGGGGTGCACATGACTCCGAAGCATACCTAAAGATCGATCTATAATTAGAAATAACATAACTACTATCACTTCATATAAGTTATTCCTATATAAATAGTAACAATCAATTTACAAAGACATTTTATCTTAGAAAAATGCTTCTAAGGACTACAGACATCATGACCAGGGACAAGTGATTTCTAACCTCAATCGACACTCTGTTAAAGTTGAAACTTCTGCCAAACATTGGTAATAAGGATTAGTTGATATAACCACAAATCCAATTTTTTGTATTTTCTAGTTATATTTTTGGATAAACCCACAAATCCAATCCACAAAAGTCCATCATAGGATCCACGACCATAAAATTTACCTAACAGAAATCAGAAACCCTGTAAATCATATGTTTAATACATATTCTCAAAAAATAACCTATAACTACTAAACAACGAATGCGAACACAGATTTTAAAAAGGAAAAAATAAAAATCAACAAAATGTGATATTCCGGAAAGATAGATTAAGAGCTAAGGGAACAACAATAATCGTGGAAGAAGAAAAGCAATGCGCGAGTAAAACATTATAGGGTCAGGCACTAATAAACTGATCGTTAGTGATTTGAAGTAATTGCCTCATTGTTTGTAAAATGTTTCAACCAATAGCAGTTAACCATGCTAGACCATGATCATAGGTGCTAGAATTTAAGAGGGAGTAATACACAAATAGTTGTACATTAGGCTGATTGCTAAACTAAAGGTGCA
>VALG01013863.1:0-31128 GCA_009835305.1 Ipomoea purpurea
ATTAATTAAAGAAATGATATACAAAATTAAGGATATTCGTGTGCCTAATTCCGTGTGATAATAGATGGAATTGATGTGAGAAAGTATAAAGGAATATTCACTAAATGATCTATTGAATATTCAATTAAATTACGGATCACTGCCTAATATGGCGAATACCATAATTCAGATATACCCAAATAAGTATATTCTATCTATCTATATATAATATATAGAAGTTATAATCTATAATTATTATACATTAAAAGTATAACTTATTTGGTAAGCAAATTTAAAATGGAAACCCTAATCTTAATTGTTGTATTGGTAATTGGTAACGTTAGTAATTAATTGATCAATAAAAAATCATAATCTGTTACCTTACCATATCTAAACATCCGTAATATATTACATCACATTCTCTTCAATAACAAATAATACCAACGTTACAAAGAACGAAAGGTAATGATTGCTCTGCAATTGCATAGCAATAGTGTAGAGAACTTTGGAGCTCGAGATTGAGGAGGAACTTAGACCCCATATTCTTTGCGTGAGGTGTGGCTCCGCCAAAGCTTCCATATCAGGAAGAGCCGCTACAGCCACAGCCTGCACATTTGGTACAACTCCTGTATTTTTTTCACTTTTTTTTTCTTTGAATAACATACATAGAAAAATTATGACCATTGTGAAAATTTAATTCTATCTAATAACATTATCATACTTCTATGAAATATTGATCATATGTATACAGCTAATCAGGGTGCAAACTTAGGTTAAACATAAATATTGAGTTTAATATTGTTCTTTCAATTTTTACCTGTTCTTTTAAGACCCGAAAAATTATGATGACATACAAAAATAGTTATCAACATATATGTTTATAATAATTTTGATGAAAATGAACCAAAACATATACTGTTTACTTCCTGATTTCCAGTACCAATCACCTTTTTCTGAATAAGGTTTGGTGTCTTGAGCGCAGGTACCATGCACTTTTTCACCTTCATCTTTTCCAATTCCCCCCATCCCAAAATCCTGGACGAGTTTTTGCTCAACCCATTCAAAGGTATTTCTCAAATACCTTATCTCAACCCAATTAAAATTCTATTTAGTAGTGGGACTTGCGTGCAGGATTAATATGCACTATTCATAGTGATCACAAAAAAAATTGATCATCAGATTATTACGAGGGCGGGGGGGGGGGGTGGAGCCTCTGAGCAACCAATCGTGCAGGTTCCCTTTGCATGAAACGGGGACACAATTGAATGAGCTTCTGGACTATTAGGCCCAGGGTCCTTTCCAACTTGAAAAATGGAGAATTAGACACCGCTGGAAAAAAATTAAAATTTGGAGAAGTTTGTTTACATAAATACTTCTTCTCCCAAATGCTTATTCTTCTCACTTTTTCCCACTTCATGTCATCTTTTTCGGAGAAAGAAAATTTAGCTTCTCCAAATAAAAGCAGATGGCACCATACACGCGTCGAACAAGTACACTTGGCCAACGAGGATCCGCTGATTTGCAGTCCGCAACTCTGCCCGTCCTGGCTTTTAGTTTTTGCCTTTGCCTTCCACTATTTTGTTCCTGCTTCAATTTTTGCCCATCTGCTTCACTTTTTTGTTTGCTTTGAAGCATTATCCCTATTATTCATTACTTATCTATTATTATTATTTTATTATTACATCTTTTTTTACTTATTATTGCATCTTGTTGAGGCATCTTGTTTGCAGACGTTAACGGATCTGAGCCGATGAACTAGTCAGTCGATGGAAAATTAGGAAATTTAGGTTTTAGCTGAAGCCCAAGGTATCCCACCAGCCCTGATCATTTCCATAATAATTGTTTCACGGAAATTAAATACAGAAGTTACATTCATAAATACAAGCATAGTTTGAGCACTTCAACATTTCTCATATATATAATCAATAGATATACGTATACAGACCAGAAAAAAAATGGTCATAAGAACTGATCTTGTATAAAATACACAAAAAATCAGTCATTTAACAAGTCCAAAATTGAACATTTATTTTTTCTTGACTTATATGGGGTGGATATGGTCTAGAAATAACCATAAACAATTCATCGCGGAATTACCTTTATGAAATTCCATTAATCCAACTACCCATTTCCCCCAAAATATCCAAGCTGAGACAAACAGATTCCGTATAAAAAAAAATTTAATGTAACTGCCACCTGTATTCGTTAACAATAAAATAAAATTGTAAGGCATATCTAATGAACCCAATGAAATATGACCGGCAAATAGGAAGAAGCCTAACATCGAAAACAAAAAAGACTGCCTTATAAACCTTCAAAAATCCAAAGAACCAAATGAAATTTAACCAAAACTCATGTTATCAAATAATAATAATTTTGCCTCAGTAAAAAATACATCTTTATCAATGAATAACGCATATACCTTTGTAAACATTTAAAGTCTATACTTAAAACTCAAAATCAACGAAACAGAAGATCAAATGATCAGGTTTTTTTTCACTTAATATAAACTTTACCTATATGTTAAAAAAAAAAAAAAAGTGACTCAAGAAAAATTTAGTACCAATTAAATTTTTCATTAACAGTTATGGGAGGAAAAAGGAGTACAGAAAACATCTAAACCAAGAGGTATGTTGGTCATTCAGCCTTAAGCCTTTAACGTTTTATGTCTCTAATCAAATTTTATTTTTCCTTCCATGACCATGCTTTCTTCAACAATTATAGAATCAAAAAGAGTTAACATAGCCAGTTTCGACATAGGATTTCAATTATTCTGTTGCTAATTAATAAGACAGATATACCAATCAACTATGCGTCGTACAAGATTAAATTGTTTGAAATATGTTCTTTAAGTAATATAAGGGACTAATAAAAAACTAGAAGTTATATACTTCATAACCTGTAAACCGAATCTCTTATCGTACTATTGTGATGAATGGTGCAGTGTTTACATGTTGTAATCCTATGCATATCTGTAAAGAAACATGAATTAGAATCAAAATATTTGGTAAAAATAGAAGGAAAAAACAACCCATAGATGCTATTCAACACTTATCAACATTAGATGGGTAATCACGAAAGTAATCGTAGATAAAAGTCAAATAATGAAGGTTACCAAAAGCATGGCATCTGGAGCTTTTCCCCCTTATGAAAAATAAGCCTTTGTTCTTAAAAATTTTATTTGTACTATCATTTAAATACCACCATATGTATTAAATCATTGATGTTTTTATATATAAGCAAACTTTTAAGTCTTAAACAACATCAAATTTCATTAAATGGTCTGGCAGAAAGAAAGTTGTGGTATTACCTCCTTTTTAAAAAATATTATCAACAATATTTATTAAAGTTAAAAGTGGTTGCACGCTTGGGGAGCAACCTCTTTGTCCAAGTAGTGAGGGGGGTTTCCTTGTGCGGCAGTGTGCCATGCCGTCAGCCTTCTGTGGTCATCGTTTATTGAGCTAACCATGATTTACATTCGTCCTAAATATGCTCCTGTCGGGTGCGGGGTGTGGGGGTCCTTAGGGTGTGGGTTCAGCCTTTTAGAAGAACAATTAAAGTTATTTTAAATTTTAATCGGCGTGCATCGCACGTGGCCCAAATATATTGTTCCCACTTCGTTCTTCTGACTAATCTTGAAATAAATAAACACTCATTTTTACAACATATTTCCCGTGCATCGCACGAGGGCAAATACTAGCTTTTCTAAAATTAATCTATAACAAAAGCATATCAAATATAAGAATGTAAAGTTAGTGGAAATAAATTAAACCAAAAAAAACCTGTTATTAATATATTAATAATTACATTAATACTGTAGTAAAAATACATAATTGACTGAGACATAAAAATGACACAAAATTTAGGCCCAATTCGAAATAGGAAACTGACTATTGAATAATTTGACTAAAAATGAAAACATACTTCCAAACTAACTCAGGTAATACGTACGACAAGAACTGTTAATCTCGATTAAAACAGTTGAAAATAACATGGAATCATTTAGTATCCACAACTTTTAAGTAAGAAAAGCAGTTTTGTAATATAAAGATGGAACTAATGTTTGCAAATACGAGATTCCGAAATATAAGTTTAGCCCGAGACTGGAATGAATATTAATCGATATGCGAAATCCTCACATGACATTTTTACACCAAAAATTGTAATTTTATACTAATGAAATATAACCGGATCTGTGGTTTAATTATCAGCGCTTTAGCGATTTATGCTAAAAAAAAAAAAAAGTTTCAGGCCGAGCTGGAAAAAATAGTTAACCATCTCCGTTTATCAATACCCTTACTATACAAATGTAACAACGTTTTGGAAAAATATTTAAAAAAAATGCGTGTATACTCACTCGCTATGGAAATATTACGTTGTGTCAAACGCATATACAATATATTTACCTCCACCCAAATGAAACCACATTGAATAGAATCTTTCTAGTATACCACCAAATTTAATAAGGAAAACAACTTGTGGCAATTAAAGATCGGAAATGTTGTCTGCAATACGTGTGAATGATTCAAAAAGAAATCTATGTATATATACGAATCGCTGTAGACGGAGAATTCTTTGGCTTAAAAATGGAAATCAAATTAGAACCAATTGGAAAAAGTAATGAATCATTAATAACGTCACCTCAAAATTAACATATGATCCCATACTATCGAATGTTAGCTGATCACTGATAAATTAAATACGTCTAAAAGTTCAGCAAATTTAAATGCCGTACATCTACACATTCGACTATTAATTTGGGCAATTATTCTGATCGACATTTCAACGCATGATCCACAATTAGCCAAATACCAATCAATCGCAACTCAATTGCATCCATTGCATTATATACATAAATTCGATATAATAATTTATAAATTATATATCGATCCAAATATTCTTAAAATATTTTAACAAATTCATTCCGTGGCATCGGCACGGGGGGCAAATACTAGTGTTTTTATAATATTAAATTAGTATTAGCACATAAAATTTATATAGTTTAATTAGAAACTATATTAAAAGTACGATTAAAAGCAAAAGATTAATTTTTTTTAAAAAATAAAATATGTAAAGAAAATAAGTAAAGAAAAAATAACTTGTTTGACCAATGAATAATAAACATGACATATAAAAGAGAAACAAATGAAGTGTTATTTTAGGTTAAATACTTGACTTGATAATCGTGTATCATGGGTTTGTTACGGGTTATACGCAATAATGAATAACACACAGTACGTCACAACAAAGTGATAATCTTAAAATACAAGACACAACATGTTGAAGTTAATTAAGGGAAATTGCACTTTTCGTATCTAAATTATGCGGTAATTGTAGAATTTGCGCTTAATTGTTGGTCTGCTCACTTTTCGCCTTTAAGTTATCATTGGCGTTGCACTTTTCGTCATTATATTAACTTCTCGTGCTCACTTTTTGTCACTATCGTTTTGTTAGGCAATGAGATTAGGTGTTTTGGTGTGTCTAATCTTGAACTAATTTAAGGTTCAAGGTAGGTACTTCGGTTATGTTATTGAGAAATATTGACGGACTCAAATTGGTTTGTGTAAGGCACAATGATGGTCATTACTAAACTTGGAAATCATATTTTTAAAAGCAAATGTATTATTTGGAAGTAGTGCAAGTCATAAAGTCTTGATTCCAAGAATATTTATTACCTTCGCCAGACTTGAGACCGCCTTCTAAATTTCAAAGAAGACAATTCACTCTATTTGTCTCTTATGCAATGACAATTAACAAGAGTCAGTCATAAAACAATTGTTATGTTGCTTTTTCAAGAGTCATCAACCCAAAATGGTTTGAATATTTTGATTTGTGATAAAGAACACCCAAAGGTAATTCCACATCAAACATTGTATATAAGGATGTTTATGTTTCCAAAAAATTTGTAAAACGTAGCCTTAATATACTATTTAATTATTATATATAATTGTTTTTATCGCACTTCTACAATTATTTTTTATTTTTTTAATTTCTCCCTTAATTCACCATATCATGATTATTTAGTGTGGCATTGGCATGGGTAAATTCATGGAATATTTTCTTATCTAATTTGAGTTGATTACCATTGCAACAGGCTAGAGAGTTGTCTATGCTACAACTTTGCTTTAATTTCCAAACATATTTTGACTTTTAATTTATAAGCATTGAAACTTGAAGTTAAGCTTTGTGGTATTCATAAATTAAATTAAAAGTTTTAGTTCTTTGATTTTGGCTTTTTCAATGCTATTAGAATCACATTAATTAGATATTTTTACATTAATATATGACCAAAACATTGAGCAGTAGTCATCTTGGTCAAGAATTGTCGTGACTTCACATTCTTTTGATTTGCTTTTGCTTGCATTGATTTGCCTGTATGATGAAAATCATTCGAAGCACCAATGTATGATTCGAGTGTTGTAGCAATTTCTTCACTCTAAAAGTCTTCCCAATGTGCCACCTCAATCAACAAAAAAACATTAAAAAAAATAAAATAAAAAAATCAGCTACTTCAAACGAAATCATATGATACATAATCAACACAAACCACTTTAAAGTCTAAAGTAGAAAGTAATTAAAATAGACTTAAAAGGCCAATGCAAAAGTGTATTAAATATGCATTTTTTTATTAATAAGATAATAATATAAATAACTAACACATAAAAAAAAAAAAAAAAGCAGGATGTAATTGTAAAATCTAAAAGAATTTTTAGTGTAGAAGAAATTCAATCATAACATACAAAATCAACACAGATCACTTCGAAAGGTTTAATGGACGAAATTTTTAACAATTTTAAAGATCAAATTAGTTGAAGATTGAAAAATAATAACTACATTAACAGTTAAAAAACAAAATGAGGGACCAAAATAATTATTTCTTTTTTAAAAAGTAAATATTTCAATTAAAAGAATTAAACCTATCCTTTCCAAACAAAATTAAATGAATTCAATCAATCAAATAATATCAAAGTAATAGTAACAATGAACTGCGTGTTTTAATTGAAATATTCCTAACTACTGTGCTATTCAAGCAAGTATTTGTGTTCCTGCGCTATTAGGCATTTCTCGTACCTACAAATGTAACTCAACCCAACCAAAACCTCTGCAATGGCGGCTTCAGTTTTTTCCTTGTCCGAGAAATGCATGTCTGGCCACGACAGAATTGTCGGTTTTGTGTTCGAATTTAATCTTTCTCAAATTTTCTCTCAATCTGCCACGTGATGGTGTTGTGGCGCCATCGGCGCAGCCATCCCATGATGTGGCCCAACGCCTCCCTCCACCCCACCGCCAACGACAAGTCATCGTCGCGGCACCTCATGCTCTTTCCTCAGCTTCGATTTCACCGAGGATTTCAGATTCTCCGGCAACATTTGGTAGAGCAATGCGCGGGAATCTTCGTCCATTGATATTGTCGGGTCTAAGTACTTTTCTACTGATAGGATCACGTTTGCATACCGTAATGCTAAGCCCGACCCGCCCACGGTTGTTGGCCCAGCGGCGTGGAGAATTTTGTCTTTCTTAGATGACTCTCCGAACGGGTTTTCTCCCCGAAAGACAAAGACCGATTTTTGGCTATAGAATCGAACGGAAATGGGTTTTGCCTTGGACGAGAGCCGGCCGCCGGAATGCGAAGTGATTTTTCCCTTTTTAGGTTCAATAAAGCAATAATCGGGCTGGACAAGCAGAATATCCCTGTCCGGAGGGGGAGTTTTGCACAAGGGGAAGGAGGGCAAAATGGGAAAGAACGGCCCGAAGACCGAACATATCCGGGCGTAGAGGATGCATACGATTCGGGCCATGAGCCCGACGCAGTTATCAAACGTTTTTGTCCACAACGAAGTATCTTTGTAATGATTGACAAGCTTGCGTTGGTACTTAACCCGTTGGGCGAACATTTCCAAATTTGCCCTTCCTTCCATTGCTTCGTTTTCCTCTCGCAAATGTCAATCTCCGCCTGAACTTCCAGCGCGGCGTATAACTCCGCCGTCGCGGAAACCAACTTCTCCATCTTCTCCACCCTTCTTCTGGGTGTCCTTGGACCCGTATTCTAACCGCCCAAAATCAACGATCCCGAGTTTAAGGTCGGTGTAAACGAGGTCGAAGCGGTTGAGCTCATAATCCTTGCAGCGGTGGCTGAGCCGCGCCACGGCGGCGGTGGTCTTGTCGAGATCCTCCAGGCGCTCGGCGCAGGCGAGGCTGAAAAGCAAATTATCGTCGTCGGAGTTCAAAAACGCCACCCCCTGGGACTTCATTTCCTTCCTGAGCACGACGAGGTGGTGGTCGGAGAGGGATTTGTAGAGGGAGAGTAAACGCGACATGGTTCTGGCGGCTTCGAAGGCGAGAATCCCCAACTGGTCGTCATTCTTGGCCTCGCCGCGGGCATGATGACCAATTCGCGAACTAATCTCCGGGAGACAACCCATGGGTCAGATTAATTAAACACAAACCATATATTCGATCGATTGCGTCGGCCAATGTAGATTGGTTTTTGTCGGGCGTAGGTACAACGTTGGCGATCGAAATGCGGTGTTGTTCGGTTCGGGTTGAGAACGTTTTCTGATCTGATCTGGGCCGAGAGACAGAGGAGAGATGGGGAGTATTTGAGGGAGGAGATATGGAGCTTCGGGGACATTCATGGGGTGGGTCCCCACACGAGAGATTAGAGGGGGTACGGTGGATTATAATGTTAAGACTAAAGAGACGCGTTTGGACTTCTTTTTTTCTTTCTTTCTTTTTATATAAATAATGTGAATTAATTAAGAATAAGGTTTGAAATAATTGTCGATGGAGGCAACCACAATCAAGTTGGTTAAACTGTTAGCTTGGTATGTAATTTGTAATTATAATACTTTTTAGGGTTAGTGAGATTTATTCATGTATACCTTTAAATAGTAGTTGCAGATAAAAAAAAATATATATATATTATATAATGGGAGGAAAATTTCGCTTAAATATTTTCACATCGGAGGCATAAAAATGATGGTATTCTGTTGGTTTCAAGTGTGTTGGATTCTGTCATTGTCGAAAATGGGAATAGATCCTTGGTGTGTGAATATATTACTGTGAGATGGGAGTTCCTAAACTACGATAATTTTGACCATTTCTTCTGCCGCGAGTAATGACAGTGTAAAAGAGCTTTCCATGAAATATGTATTATTGGCTAACTCATTTTTTAATGTATACAATTATAGGTTGAGTGGGGTGATTTTTATGCTGCGTGAAAATATACTATGTTTTGTTCAGATTAGGGCAAGATTGTCTTGTATGGGTTCTTCGTCTTAGTCAAATGTTTGTTACATAGCATATCTGTTTATTTAATGTTGCGTAACTTGTTCAAGAGTAAAGCTTGTTGTGATGAATGAAGTCTTGTGTGGAGATTCGATTGATTTGATTACATAAGAGGTTGATGGAAGTTGCTATTGTGCGGTGGAAAGGTTTTATGTATTTTAATTTGTATTGTCCTTGTAAATAGGCAATTATTTATTGATGGTTTAAAGGACAATTCTCACAAATTGTAGAATATACCATAAGGTGTTCTTTCATTTATTTAGGATTTATATTTATAGTATTTAAGTTAATCATGAGAATTGCTATTTATATTTCTTATAAGAATTTGGTTATAAAATTATTAAATGTATATATCGATTATATATTTTTTTCAATTGTGTGTGACATACGGAAAAGTATATTATATTGACTTATGATTGTTGAGAATTTGTGCATGGATGAAATGCATCCCATTCTCCTCTCAGATAGTCGTTGAGCAGAACTCGCACTTACATCTTTTTATGGTATAGCATTGTTTGCTCTGATTTTGGCATTCCTGTGTTGTAATATTACCTGAAATAACTATGTACCAAGTACGGAAAATAATCAAATAACTGTACGCTGTATTAATTAATAAGTGAAAAATGTTTTTTGGATTAATAGCTAATAAGTAAGGCGAATACAAATGTTATTCTGAACCTTATATATTAGAGGAATTCACGAGTTAAGTGATTGGCAAGCTGACTCGGAGAACACCGCTGTCATGTTTTGAATAGACCATGTTCCGCTATAACGATGAAAGAATTTGCTTTTTGGCTCAGAACCGGAATGCAAATAAGACACCTTTAAATTTATTATATAAGGATATTTGAACATCATTGATTTAAGTATATGAAGGTAGTAGACTTCGTGTGGAAAAGTGTTTGGTTATTTTTTTTACCGTGATGACGCATGTAAAGTTTTGTGATGTTCCTGGAAAATATTGAATAGCTAGTACTTATTAAACCGTTATAATGCGTAATTGTTTCAGTTGTGGAGATTTAGTGTTTAAATAGATAATTTATAGATTGGATAATTTGGACGGGTTGATGTTAATTATGCTCATTTGACGATCCAATGACTTTTGCAGTGACGTATTCTGCGTAGCTACCTAGTTATAGATCTAGTTTGTCCCTCAATGCTTAAAGTGACTCAAATATGGCAACATCCTCTGTAACTTTCCTTCATTGTGCGTTGATGGGCTTTTAATTATTGGGTGCTAAAATTTTGTGTGTATGGAAATTGCATTCGCTGCGCTGTAATACTATAGATTCTGAATAATGTTATCTGAGTTCTTTTTATGGTTTTAAGGGATTCAGTACTCTGCTCGTGTCAGCGTTCATTTTTTAGAGATGAAAAAGTTGTAGACTGCCCTTATCAATATCATTCTCAGGATTTCTGCGGTGTTCTGGCGAAGCTGAGGCATAAGACTATTTCTTTAAGTCGGTCCAATTGTCAGTTAATGTTGAAATCGCGTAGACGTTGTTAATTCTTGTTGCGATCGATTTCTGCGATCAAGTGGTGGTAGTCGGGCATTACTCTCGCTGTGGACAGCTGACTTGTCATTTAAGCGGCTTATTAGATTCGACGTGGACATGTGAAATTGATCTCTGTATGAAGGGCGTGCTTACGGGATGCAATATTATGGTCCTATATTCCTGTATTCTTATCTTACTGTAGTTCGCATTAGCCAGGACATATTAGTTTTTTGGCTTTATTGACATTGCTATAGTAGATGACGAGTGTTTACCTATGCCTACTAACTATTAATTCGTTCGCTGGTTTAACGCTTTTAACGTACGGACCGGACTAGGTTAGTGCAGGATGATTACATTTACACTTATAGTTTATCCGGAGTTGTTATGACTTAGAGATGTGGTAAGCTTTCTTAACTTGAGTGTGGCAAATGCGGTGTATTTCGTGGTGCTAGCGGGTTGCTCGGGTGTGGTTGGTGTTTATTTTTTGGCACTTGCGTCTTGGATGTAGTTTGATGTGATACGTGCACGTGGCGGATCAGCAAGAATGCTCGTGGTGTGTGGATTTAGCGAACAGTGTAGGCAGGTTCGTGGGGCTCATGTCGTGGCTTTGTATGTGGTATCAGGCTCCGGGGCGGATTTGCTCTGTTTGAGAGAATTGTGTGGAAGTTTGAAAGACGTAGCTTCGTGTCTGGGGTGGGAGTGTAGTTGGGTTCGTGGATGGGTCGAAGAGTCGCCGAGAACTAGATTTTATTTGACGTGATTCGTGGTACAAGTGGGTTGGATCGCGTGTTCGCATGATGTTGTACACCGCAGAGAATGATTATCAGTCTAGATAGATGGTTTGTGACGCGTACTGAAGACGCGAGCAGAAGTGGTTTGAGAGGTCGCGGTCCGTTACGTATGGCGTAGTGGAGAGCTGATGGTGCGTTTGTAGTTATATGTATTTATTGCGGGGAGAATTACGATAGAAGCATAGTATGTGACGGCTGCTTGAGTTCGGGAGGCGTATTGGATTGATAGTAGAAATCTATGGCGGCTGTATGTCGAGGGCTCGCAGAGGGTTCGAGACAATTGTGATGGCAACAGATCTATGTGGTCTGTCTGCGGGGATATAAAAATGTGCAAATAATGTTTAGGGGGGGTAATGAAAATAGTGATTTATAGGATCCTCTGCTTCCTCGGTTGTTTATTAAATTAGATTATATTGTGGTTGTGCAAATGGAAGATTGCGACGGAACGCTCCATTACGATAGGAACATAAACTTTTCTGGCAAAAGTGATATTTTGTGCCCTAGTATGGATTTCTTATTTTTTCAAGTAATGTGGGTTCATCTGTCATATCTTATTTAGTAGTGGTTCTGTTGTCTTTCTTCCATATGTTCTATATGGGTTGAAAGTGGTATGAAAGTACAGGCCAAATGGTCGTCGATTATGAGGAGGCGGAGGCATTGGGCGAATAGTTGCATAAAAAGGGACGATTGAACTGTCGCTGATACTAGACACATCTTATCTTTCAATAGGTTAAAATGACTGTTCTAGCACTAATAGTCGTGTGCGAGGACGTGGGCCGGATAGGGTGGCAGATTTTAAGAAGTCATTTTTTAAAATAATTTTATAACAAAAGGTAAACGTTAAATAGAGAATGAAGAGAAGGATGGTTTCGTTCTAACAAATTCGCTCTAAAAAAAATAAGATAGATGAGAAGAAGAACGGGGCGGGGGGCTGGCGTGCTGTGGGGGAGAGTCGTCTCATGGCATGGTACGAGGACTTGCGTGGAGCGGCTCATAGCGCTAGAGTTGAGACGTAAAGTGTCTCTGTCTCTCCTGGCGGCGGGGGGTTACCGGATGAGACGATGAGACTTGATCGGTCTCTGCGCGGAGAGGAGACGAAGGTAGGTCTTCCGGCCAGTTTCGAGAGGTCCGAAGTGGTCTGATCTCTCTGGGCCTAGATGGAGACGGCTTTAAGAGACGTGCGAGTTGGAAAGGTAGAAACAAATTTCTTCGTTCATAATCCGGCCGTTTTTGTTTTTTGTTTTTTTTTTTTTTTTTATTTTTGGTTTTTTTTTTTAATTTTATATTTTTTTAATTAAGCTTTTGGTGTGTTAATAATTATGTTTGACAAATATATGTGTAATTTAAAAATACATATCTTAGCGTAGCATAATTGATGTTAGAGCGAGGAGTAAACAGGTCTATCTTTAGAACTAATAGGTGGCGATTAAACTGATGTGTAGTGTGAGAGACTAATTGGGCATCTTACTTTGAGTGCTAATGATATGGGGCTTATTGCATTGTTGCTCAATTGTTCGTGTGGAATGTAGGCAAGGTGGATAAGTTGGCCTAATTTTGATCATCTATTCTCGTATTATATAAATTTTTTTGTTGTTTTGTGGTATGGCAGAACGCGCAGCTTTAATCGATTATCCCAGTATGTGGTATTATCTGGATATTTGAAACGCTGTCACATTGGTATTGCTGTTTCCTCATTTTATATAGCCGACAAAAATATCAGCTAAGAAATGGTAATCATATCATTGTTTTTACGACTTTCCTAAAGCTAACCGCATTTTTCAGCAACTTCGAAGATATAGGACTCAATGGCTTTATCGGTTAATGCGCACTGGTTCTTGAACTCATAAGTTTGAGAGTTTAGATGTTGTGTATGCCTTATTAAGATGAAGGCTAAAAGTCAATCATATTTGGTTGACTAACTTTGATTTTGGGGGGCTTAGGATTGAAGCACTGTCCTACCTCATATGCACTTATAGTTAATCCGACGAAGTGAGAATGCCTCAGTTGTATATTATTGACCGCGAATGTCACTACAATACGGCTTCATCATAGCTGGGGAGGTGGATGTAACGACTAGCATTCGTCCTTAATTATTGGGATTTTTATGCTTTATTAGTTACACTAGGCATATAAAAATAAAATGATTTTTTTTTTATCATGGTATGTTAATTGAAGGTATCCTAAGTAAGGGATTAGATTGTGGGATAATGTAATAAATGTTGTTAATAAGAATGTGTGGAAATTTTTTCCAAACAGTGATTTTCGACTCAAGTTATTTAGTTTGTACATTTGCGAGCGAAGAAAATAGGTTGGTTAGTCGATTCGTGGCTGAGTGTTTGGAGGGAAAGAATAGGGACTGTACGTCGTGTCGTGGTTTAAGTTATTTTACGTAGTTCGTATAAATGGGGGGATCTTGTGTCTATCCGATGGATGTTGGACTAAAGGAAAAAAATGTAAATAAAAAGAATATTTGGAATGTGCAAGGACTTTGTTTAGATGATTTTTTTAAGAACGTTTGTGTTTTGTGTTTTTTATTGGGTTTATATGTCATTTCTATGAATTTATATTTGACATTTTATTTTAATTTTTTTTACTATTTTGATTATTGTTGGTATTACGCACCTAATTGATTATCTGAGATACCATTAGCTCCTCCTAAATGTGGGGGATTCTTCATTGAAGATCATATTGACTGGTTTTGCATTATCGTATGAATGATGCGTAGAGCTCGAGATAAACTTATTAGTAAGACTGGCACGCTGTCAATACAATAATCCATAGCCAGCGCGATAGTAAGCGTCGAGAGGGATTTGACGTTCCTACTAAGATCGTCCAAACTTAGTGTACTAGTTGTATATATGGCCATTAAGGCCTGTCGATCTCATATGGATATTTGGTCCAAAAAAATATTTGTTACATTGATTAAAATTTTATCAATTGATTATGGCAACGTTTCTTATTTGAACGGTTTCTTTACAGATTATAAATACATTATGGTCTTAGTAATTTAGTTCATCTCTATTATAGAACCGATTTTAGTCATATTTTAACAGTAATAAATTGAAAGTGTAGTGATAAAGGTAATTATATGTTTGAGTAAATTACTTTCTATATTTTTCGCGCCGTTTTATTAGTCAATTCCGGTTTTTATGATTCATATAACGCCTGAGAAAATTTGCAGGTTCAACAATTTGTCAAGATTCTAAGATTTTTTTAGCAAGTTAAATAAGGGAAGTTTATATTTGTGCTGTGTCTACTATACCATTTCTTGGTCTTAATTGTTCTCTGGAGACGATAATGGTCGCGAGGATCGAGGTATTGGTGTAAGGGGGGGCTTGCTGAGAAATTGCTTCTCAAACATAAATCACCTAGAAATCTCTCACGAACTGCACTTCTCTTTGCCAAAAAGAGAAGTATGTTTCAACGTGATCAACAAAGAGAAGTATTTATCAACATCAATTTTAACATAAGTTGTATAGAGAAGTTTTAGAAATAATAAGGCAACCAACATCAGTTTTTTTTTTTTTTTTGAGTCATTTTTTTTTTTTTGGCCGAAAGGTTTTAACTGGATTTTGGCAAGAGTTTGCGCTGACGAGCACAAAGAGAAGTGGCAGTTCGGAGATTTCTAGGTCTGTTGATATTAGCCTTACAGCAAGGCCAGATGTTTTCATCGAATTTTGCCATTTCGAACCCTAATAAATCGCGCGGCGACCGAATGAGTTTAAGTTTGCTTTGAAGGTGTGTTGGCTGCGATGGATTTTCACCGAAAAAAATAATTCGTACGAGAAAGAAGGAAGAGATGTGAATGACTAAATACCTTAATTATTTAACTATTAAAATTTTCCGGCGAAAATTTGGCAACAATTGATCAGAGTGACAAAATTGATAAAAATTGCATAGTCAAGGTACTAAATGACCTTTGAAAGTAGTCGGCTGAAATAACAAAGCCCCATATAGTATAGTAACCACAAATAACCAAAATGAAATTTCTCTACAGTTTAGCGACAAGTGTTTAAATCTGCAATATAAGTATGTACATTATTCTTCAGACATATTAATGCAATAATGATGGTAAAATAATTAATAATATACTATAGAGTTTGAGTATAAATATTATGATGTGATAATGATGATATTAAGACTCAATATAACTATATAACGTCACGAAAACACAAACTTTTCTTTAAATCATTAATTGTTCGATCATTTACATACAGGTGACCGTCAGTTCAATACTGTTTGGTTATTAGGTTGACCTAGGAACTAGGGAGGATGTCACGGATTCCCCTTCATCTAACCCTCTCAAATTCTGACGTGTAACCACCGCGTCGTCCTCCCCATCTCCGCCGTTGATCCCTCCACAACACTGCCGACGTGGCCCTGCAAATCAAACACGTTATTGACCAACACACACAAAGCATGCCCCACTACGTGCGCTACACGTTGTACATACCCACAATGTAAGCACGATTCCATTCAATTAACAACCCATGTAGAAAACGCAGAGTTATTTAATTATTATTATTTTTTTTTAAAAGCAAAAAGAAACCAATAATTCTTCGGTGACACGTAGCATTTATGTATATCCTGTGCGAGAAAACGAGTCATTTACGCAGCTGATAGATGAAATGATGTTGGTCTTGTTTTGGTCTCCCCAAAAATTTCAACCTTAAAATTTTGTTAGTACTCGTCACGTTATTACACGCTAGACACAGCAACACTTTATTTGTTTACATGTGTCCGCATTAATGTCGTAGGGTAAGGGCCCAAAAGTCAAAGTAAGCATTGTAAAGTGAGAAAAGAATAGAACATCATATCCATTATGTATGTAAGAGGAAACATGCACACTACTTAAAAGGGGTAAACTAGTCTTATAGCTGACGATTCAAAAAAAAAAAATAGTGCAATTTTTAACTTCATATGTTCACTTCCTATTTAGGGCCTGAAAATGGAAGTCAAGTTCAATATCATATAGGCTCTTGTTCTATACAGATCAATTTACCTTTTTGTGATTATTTATTATTCCCCGTCTATACTATTGCAGTTTTTATTGTCACCAATTTTATTTTTTACTCTACATTCTATTCTAATTGCTCTCAAATGCAATGTAGAAAAAAAGTAGCTAGGAATAAAGTAAAGACAAATAATGATTGAGGATAGATTTACCTTTTCCATATCTCGACGTAGAAGCTGGGCGGAGACATTGAAGGGTTAACAAACGACGCGGAAATACATATTCCTTTTTGTCGCACCGTTTCTATAAGTCGATGGGCTTTTTATAGGTGCTCACCGTGAACCCCTTTCCGGCGTCGTGAACCCGGTCCACGTAAGTAAAGCGATGGGCGCTCGCACCACTCCATTTTCAGGGTGGGCGTGTGTTGAAGGTGAAGGCTCTTCGCTCCACGCTTCCACGTCAGAAACGTCTGCAATGGCGTCTCCAGCTCCTTCGCCCACCACCACCACGGTAGAGCTGAATTGTGATCCCATGAAATCGAAACCGACCATTTTCTCTTCAGGTCGTAGCAGAAACTGTGCTGTAATATTCGGTTTGGGTCGGAGTTGTAGGCCTGGACTAGCTTCTTCACCGAGCGCTCCCGGCTGGTGTGCGGGAAGAGAGGGTGCAGGTAGTCCAGGTGGTGCAGCGACACTAGCGGCGCCACCGGGTGCGCCGCCAGTAAACCGTACGCATTCCCTCTTATATCCAGCTTCAGAGCAAAGAACAAGGAAGAAAGACAAGAAACTTACAAAAGAATGAAATATTAACCTACAGTTCTGAAAATTATGAAATGTCCGGCGAGAAAAATCTTTGTTGTTATTTCCGACCACTTTGAGGTGGTCGGAAATTCCTTCCAGTGGTGCTAGATACTCATTAATGGGTCAATCAATGAATGAAAGACATTATTACTAAGAAGTATTTTTCATTTTTATATTTTACCTGATGGAAGCCAGGTTCTTTGGTGAGTTGAACGCCGATCTCAGTCATACAGCCGCCGATTTTCTGATCGGAACCGTACGCCGACGCGTAACGGTCAATGCAGCCGTCCAAAATCCTGACGAGTTCCGCCGCGAGCGCGTAGCTGATGGCGAAACCGGCGCCGCCGTACGCCATCGTGTACGAGTGCACCTCGTCCTGCTCGACGCTCTCCGACACGCTTCCGACGTAGTACAGCTCGTTGTGGTCGTACTTGGACAACACCGTGACAAATCTCCGGGAAGAACACCGTGTCGTCGTCGCCCATCACGAACCACCGCACGTTCTCCACTCCCAGCTCGAAGCTCTCCTTCACGATCCGCGCGATCCGGACTGCCGCCCGGGAGCCGTACCAGCAAGTGTACTTGAACTTGGACGTGTCACCGGAGACACGGTACGGCGGCGAGGTTTCCGGCCACCTGCCGCCTTCCGGCGGTTCGTCCAGCCAGATAAACCCACGCATCTCCTGAGGCTTCCACCACGCTTCACAGTAGTGCCGGCGGTCCTCCCACGTCTTGAGCGAGCCGCTGATACCGAAAAGAACGTGCGAAATGTTGGTGGTTTCGTTGTCACTGTAACCTAGTCCGACGTTAGAAGCGTAACCGGCGATCGGATGTAGGATGGTTTGTTGGCAGTCGTTACAGCCAAACCATTTGAAGAATCCGGCGAGGGACAAGAGAGAGATTGAAGCGAGAAGACAAATTGCTACGAAACGACCTTTCATTACATTGGTGAATAGATGGGTGGCTTTAAGGGATGTGAATAAGGGTGTTTGTTTCCAGAGCTTCATGGGATCTTGAGCGCAGTAATGGTGTGGCTGAGACATTCTCGTTTTTCTTGCTTCTTTGTTGGGAAAATGGAGGTTTTTGCGGGAAGAGAGACCTTGAGAGATAGGGAAGTGTTTTCAGTTTTTTGAATTTAGATTGTATATGGCAGATCAGAGTTCTAAAACAAGGTCAAAAAGTACGTGTTTGGGACTTTGGGCTTGTACTGTTCTGCTTAATTTATCACGGCGTGACGGTTGGCTATATAGTATATTCATTTAATATCATTTTGATGTTGAAATATGACATTTTCAAACTTAGTTACATGATTATCAGTTCTTCAAAATATTATGGTTATAACATTTCACCAAATTTCACCAAAGTGATTGAAATTCACAACAACGTTTGATGCATTGAGAATTATTAGACTAGCCGTATGGACAACTTAGTTGGTCACATGGGTGAAGTTTAAAAACAATGACTCGACATCGAGTCTCACCCGCGACAATGTGTGAGCAATTAATTCTCAAAGTGAGGGGCTTCTTATGTACAATAAGCAAATGAGTTATCCTGATTTACATCCTCCGGATGCTCTGTCAGGCCGAAGCATGGGAAGCCCTAGAAGTGGCAAATTATGCTCAAGGTGGACATAATTCCAAAACTATTCATAATTATGAATATATAGTTCTATAATTATGAATATAGAGTTGTGAACATAATTATGAACATATAGTTATGTAATTATGAATATAGAGATTCAATAATTGTGAATATGAAGTTCAAAAATTATGAATATATACCTTTATAATTATGAACATATAGTTTAGTAATTATGAACATAGAGTTCTGTAATTGTGAATATAGAGTTCAATAATTATGAATATAAAGTTCAAAAATTATGAATATATAACTTTATAATTATGAACATATAGTTCAATAATTATGAATATAGAACCGTTTCCACCTTGCAAGGTGGACACAGTACCACAACATAACGATTGCCTAGAAGTTGGAGATTAAACGTTTTGGGAACAAAGAATTATTAGACTAAGCGAGAAACTATCTTGATTGATGAATTGAACAACTCCGACCCGACAGACCTTTGTTTATTGCGCACAAGGAGCCCCCCTCACCTTGAGAGGTAGCTCCTACACTGCCGCTGGTGAGACTTGATCCCTAGTCATTCTTCCAACTTTTCACCTCTATGACCAGTTGAACTGCCCATGCGGGTACTCCAATTGCCAATCATTATTGTGTGGACTATGGTCCACCCAAGTTGTGTGAACCATATTTTATATACTAAAAAATAATGTACATTGTATTTAGGGGATGTACATTATTTTTCTACTAAGTGTATATTATATTATATAATGTACATACAATACAAAAAAAATGTATATTTAATATATTTAAAATGTACTTTTGTTATGGTCCACATAACACTTTGTGGACCAATAATTTGCCTCCAATTGCCATCGTATAATACTCTTCTTTCTTTAATATTTTAAACTTTAGCAGCCCATTTTCTCTTCATCCTCAAATCATTTTTTTGAAGAACAATTGAAGCTATGGCAGGTAAGACAAGATAATGGCCCAAAGAAACATGCAATAAGCCCATAACCTGTAAGCTAATTATACATACATGTGCGTGCTAGTGTGCTACATACCATTAGCTCCAGCGTTTACAAATTACATGGTGGACCATCTTCGACATGCACATTATACATCATGGTTCAAATTATACATCTATTTTTAGGTAATAAATTATATACTTGCTGAAGGTATATAATATGTTAATTGCAAATATTTAGTATGTTAATTATAGGTAGGTATGTTAACTATATGCACATAATCTGAACCAAGATCGTCCACAATGCGTAATTGTTATAATATGAACCAGGGTCCACCTTACATTGTAGACTTTGGTCCAAAAATTGTCTATCTGCCATTAACATATTATGTATCTGTTGTCAACATATTATGTGTCTTTCAATTTATTGACAAATATATAACCTGTTAATTATAGACATATAATATATTAACAGCAGACACATAAGATAAATATCATTTTTAACCCGAATCCTCAACGAAAGATGGACCTTATTAATACATAGTATGATTTGTCAATAATGCTCATAGTGAGTTCTAATCCACGATATAACAATTGCCTTGACGTTGACCACAACTTCTAATTTACGCTATATATATCACATGTAATATAGGTGATGGAATTAATATTCCATTATATTATCATTGCTGAAAATTATGAAATTTTCGACCACCTGAAAGTTATCTTAAATCAAATCGAAAGTCTTGTTCGGACCACTTTTGGTATTCGGAAAAACCTTTGTTGCTATTTCCGACCACTTTTTGGTGACTTGATTTAAGATCACTTTCAGGTAGTTGGAAATACCAAATTTCCAGCAGTGTATCAAGAATGAGATAGTCTAGGAAGTGACTCTCCATATTTGAGGTCATGAGATTGAGCTTCAGTGGAGGCGTGTTGACTCTTTGTGCTGCACTCTAGAAACGTGTTCACCATGAATGGTGAACACGGGTCCAAACGGGCAGTTTTTACGTTAAAAAAAATAATTCGCAAATGTGGTGTTAACGGCGTGCGTTTGATCAGATTATGATTTTCTTATGAGATTATGAATGTAACTATTTATTCATAATATTAACGAAAATTCATATCGCAAAAAGAAAACATTTATTAAATTAATGATTTTCTGTTATGAGATTATGATTTACTGTAATTCATAATTCTAACAGAAAATTCATAATTTAAATGAATGTTGAAGAGCTTGCGTACGAGGCACATGGTTTCGCCCCCGGGAATGTGTAGGCATGATTCCAAAGTGAATGTGCAGGATGGATTCATAATTTATGAATGTCCGAAATCATTGTTCACCTCAAAATAAAGTGAAACTACGAAATGTGAAAATGAAGAAGAAAGTCACGCGATAATTAGAGAAAAAAAATAACAGTGCACTAACACGTTAGAATAGGATACCGTTCTGGCTAAACGATCGGCTAAAGAGGGTGCTACTTTAGTTCCATAAATATATTTCTTTTAGTCTATTTTCTCTCTTCTTTTTCTACTGCATGGTAGCTTTGTACATTACTATACATAATATATTGTGAATTTTGGTGCTTGTATTTTACCTTAATACTTTCACGTTAATATTTTGTGCATAGCTAACTTAATTATTTATTATCCTACAAATACTTTTATTATTCATTTTTTTTATTATGGCTAATGTTACTGAGGAGCCGCGTCAATAATTAAATGAGTGTGTTGGTTACAAAATTCTGTAAGTGAAAAACACAGCTCATTCTCTTGGCCAAATTATACATACTATACCTATATATTATATTGTAAACTTGGATTAGCAAACAAAACATCGATCTCCCATGTGCCTTTCTGTCTCTCCACTAAACTTATGCTTTGCTGCATCAGATCCTCACTCATACCTAAGCAGGACAAAACCTAAAATATCCATCTTCTGCAGCTTGTGGGAAATCTGTTAAATTAATTCTAACCATTTTAATTTGCAGCATAAATGTTTTCAAATGGATGCTCTGCTCTATATAACCCAGATTGTATACAGTGCCTGTCCTTCCTGATGATACATAATATAATATTATAATTAATTAATGTTTCAGAAATTTTTTTTTTTGATAGTTGTTGTAACTCTTGAAAGTATGTTTAATGCATAATTTGGGTTCATATATTAATTTGTGGTGAGTAATATCTTTAAAATAGTGAGTTACCAACTTTCATCACCCTATCCCTAATAATGTAGTTTTCTATACTCGTGTCAATCAAACACTTATCATCTAGTAAAAGCTATACTATTATGAAACTACAGTAAATTTTATTCTTATTGGGCGCGCTTGGAGTGTGGGTAATCTTCATTGAAATGTGCCACTAATTGCTATGCAAAATAAATAATAAGGAAAAAAAAGGTGCGCCTTTATTACAAGTTAATTATAAATTTTGACTTAATGATATATATAACAGATTCTACGAATTAGTATTAGAGCAGGTCACGTGTTTGAATCCTATTGTTATGTTTTGAGCATAAAATTTGTTTAGACTCTCCAAGCCTCCGCCCAGCCGTACAACCACTACTTCAAAAAAGCGAAATTCAATCAATTTTACAACTAGAATATTATTCATTTTTAGCTATATAGCTCATGGTTTTAATAGGAGATATTTATTTTCAACCAAAGCCCCTCGGATATAACGGGCATATATTCATAATAATGACAATTGACATGAGAATAATGTATGGAAGAAAGAAAAATAAATTAAAACTATGAATAAGTAATAACTTCTCTTTTCTTGAATTGTAGAATTTAGGGCAAAGTAGCAGGAATGATAGACTTCCAACAGGAACAAGAACCTATATACTATATATAATTTTAGGGTAGGTTAGGGTTTTAATGCATGTCACAATGCAATAACTAACCTTATTTATTTATACTCCATCATTATTCCTCATCAATTTCAATTCTTCCTATCTCATAGAG
The DNA here is from genome assembly GCA_009835305.1 of Ipomoea purpurea. Classification (NCBI taxonomy): domain Eukaryota; kingdom Viridiplantae; phylum Streptophyta; class Magnoliopsida; order Solanales; family Convolvulaceae; genus Ipomoea; species Ipomoea purpurea. Next base: position 22,826 of record VALG01013863.1, read on the forward strand.
TAGTTGGGTAAGCAGAAGAATATTAAAAATGGAAGCAAAAATTCATTAATGGTGATATACACATCAAACGAGGAACAAACAAAAAGGGCTATCAGTGTTTGATGTGATAATATTCTTTTTGTTATAGAAATTGGGCCACTGTGCAATACTTAAATGGATTGATTCCTTGTAGTTGGTGGCACAGTTTTGTAAGGATTGAGAAAAGGGAGGGAGGGAAAAGTGGAAGAAGAGAACACAAGTTCATGGCATATATGGGTTTGTATATATTATATAAATATATATAGTCTGCAAGGGATCGATTATGATTATAATGATAACAAAAGTACAAAGGAAAAGGGAATCTGTGTTGTGTTGTATCTGACTTATACTGGGATTAGTTTACACATTTTTCTACTGAGAGAATGTCAGTGAGGTACTGATATGATGAATGGGAAAATGAGATTCAATTCATCTCATCATCCCATGCAGATTGGAGTTAATACTTCCAATTCACCAAAACCCACATATACTATATATAATTTAACACATCAATTGAGTCTAATCTAATCGAGTTTGGGTCGAGCGCAGTTCAAGATAACTCTTTTAAAAACGGGTGCTACTATATACACGAGTCCAAATTTTGATTTATGGTAAAATTCACAGTCACTATACTTAAATGTTTGTCTAGCTAGGTGAAACTTGTCTTGTGACCGTAATCAATAGCTAATAGTTGACAAAATTCAAGCTATAAGAAAACTAATAGACACTTCCCACAAAAAGTTTAACTTGACATGAGTTCAAATTCTTGACAACATCTTTAAGCGACTCGATTAATTAAGTCCATTCCACTATAATGACTACATACACAATTATTTGCCTTTTTAATTTTTGTTTGGCCACATGTTCCCTCAATCAAGCTAAGGTACACCAGAACTTCACATAGGGAGACTAATTATGTTCGTGTTGAGTAGATTAAATTTAAAAAGACGTGACATCTCATCCACATTTTATGGGTATTATTATTTCAAAAATACTATGCCTACTCTCAAATTCTACTCCTAACGTTTACTCCTTCTCACAAAATTTTGATGTTGGGATAAAGGTAAATAATCATCAATTCTCACACCAGGGAGTAAAAGAGAGGGAGTAGAAATAGGGATCGGAGTACATGTAAGTAGAACTCTTATTATTTACCTTTGTCACTTGTATTTTTAAGAATCATGAAGTTCTTAACATAAATGTGTATATTTTTACTGCGAGTTTTTATAGTATGTTATTTCCATGCATGAAGGCAAACTTTCAAAATAGAAAGTGAAAGATACAATTCCAAGTAAAAGTTATTCTTGCAGTATAGGGTACAATACATATTTGGCACTGTAACATTAAATTTGGTATCTTTTTATAATTTAATTTCAATTCACCCCCACTGATCGAGTTGGGCTGATCTGATCCATAACTAGCATCAGGTTAAAGTCTTGAAGTTCGAAAAGATCCTCCGGAATAAAATATATAAAGAAATCAAGAACTACATGCACTTATTACAATATTCACCTATCTAATTCATGAAACAATAACTTTAAATAAATGAACTCCTCCCAAATAATATCTATTGAATCAGTGAGTTAAGTCCGTGCTGGTAAAATTCAATTTTACTGTTCCGGATGCTTTGGGGTTGGGATTATAGTGAATGAGATTTTCTTCTAAAGTTGCATATTCAAACAAATTTTTTATATGTTTATGTTACCATACATTCTTAGATCCCAAAAGCACTCATGCAATCCATCGATCATAACAAGTAAAACTATCCATATATGATTCATAAATTAATCTAATAATTTGCAGTATAGTATCAAGAAACGGACAAGTTATTGTTGTATGGAGACATGGATATAATCGATTATATTGTCTTTTTAACGTGTCATGAACAGTAACAATCGATGAATTCAAAGCCATTGTTTATAGTACTGATATATATACTTGATAAAATGTTATTTGCTGAAATGCTAGAGATGATGCACAATTTTTCTGGGGAGATTTTTCAAGATTTCTTACGGTTCTTGAATTCTTACACTCTGCAAATTCCCAAGCCTACAAGCTTTTCAGGCTTCTGATCAACAAAGCAGACAGAAAAAGAGGGAGAAAAGTAGAAAACATACTGATGATGAGGTGAGTAATGAGACACGAAATTAAACCATCCATTTTGGTTACTTCTTATTTCACCTTTTGAGGATCACTACCCAGCCTTAGCTCCAGATCCAATTCTTCTATGGGATTGGCGAGGATACCGGAACCCGGTTTTGGGAACAAACCAAACGTAGGATTATTCGCCGCATCTATTTTCCTTCTCTTGCAGCTTGAAACATCCTCGTCTGTCGGCCTTCTTGTCGTCAACAACGTCGTCGTTCCATGATCCCTGCAACTAGACGAGGAATCCAGGATTTTCAGGTTGTTTTCTGCTTCGTCATCAATGGCGGCTCTCTTCCTTAAATCTAGCAACACTTTTAACTCCTTCTTCTCCCCATTCTTCACGTCCGGAGTTAAACAAAAACGCCTACTAGCCACCGACAGGTTTGACCATTCTGGGGCACTATTGGAAACCCTAATCCAGTGATCTGAATCGGAGCTGTGGCTGTAGAGAAGGGTACCACCCTCGCCGCCGCCGCCGCCTGCGGCGGCGGCGGCGGGAGGAGTGTACTTAGGTAATAACGTGGGATTATTAGCGTTCGGAACACCTCCGTCGGCGGCGTCGGACGGCGAGGATTGCTTCAACCTAGCCCTATCTCTCCTGTGCACGTTCATGTGACCTCCGAGAGCTTGCGCCGACCGGAACTCTCGCCGGCAGAAGCTGCACGTGTAAGATCGCGGCGGCCAGACGCAGCCCCCCAGCGCCCCCGCCGCGTCCTCCGCAAAAGCCTGCTCCTCCCAGGAATCACCGTTCGAAGACGACGGGTTTGCCGAGTAGGCAAGGAGACGATGGTGATGATGATGATGAGGGGCCGCCGTCAAATCCAGCTTTCGCTTCGGCCACACCCAACACCTCGCTTGCTCCATCCCACAACAACCTTAACTTGGAGATCTTCAGAGGAAAAACAAAAAAAAAAGTGAAAACTGAAGTAATATAGAAGAAAAATTCGGAGGATAACGACTAGTAGTTGGGTTGTGTTCCCATTTTGGGTATTGAGATGATGGAAAAATTGTTAGTTGAAGAAAGGAACAATTCAAAAGAGTTGTGTTCTAGGGTAGAGGGAGGAAGGTGAAATGGTGGGTATAGTTGTATACACTGTTTCAGGCTTTTGATTTTTAGTTGGCCTCCGGATCGGAAGACCAGACACTATTGTAGTAGAAGACCCCTACGTTGGCTTACTATATAACACTAATATAAGAGAATATGTTGACCAAGTTGGAGCCATACTATCAAATTGGTAATCATAACTTACAAGTTTAACTCTCAGTGAAAGTCAGCTCAATTGGTTACAGAGGTGAAGTTTGAGAATAATAATCTTGAGTATATTATCTTTCTTAATTTGAGCGGATCAGATTTGGTTTATCTTTTGTGATTCTTTGTCTGTTAACGTCAAAATTCTATGCATATTATTATAATGATTGCGAGTTTTTTTTAGGATTAAAAAATGGATTTGCAATTTCTTGGTAAACTAAGGTGGAAACACGAGAAATTTTGTTACAGTTGAGTAGTAACATTCGTGTTGTTGAAATTGAAATCCAATAAAATGACTGGAGTGGGTCCCGTAAGACCATCTGGTGCATGGGTGAAACTGACTGCTTTCACACAAACGTGACTCGGATCATCTCATCCTACTGAGATTGACTGACTTCAGTATATATATCAGATATATTTGTTGGACACTTAATGGTTTGGTAGTTACTATCCCATAATCAAACGACACTAAAATTTACTCTCTATATATAATGTTACTTTAAAATTAATTGTCAAATCATATGTTTACAATTATACCAAAAGGTATATAAATAAATGTGTAACTTTATTTAATATTTACGTAGTAATTCATATTACATTAGAATGATAAGTACCACTCTAAGTCTTCTAAACCTCCATCTATCCATGATCCAAGTATCCAACATATGTAAAAAATAAAAAATCCATTTTTACTTTTTTTTTTTTAAAAAAAGATTGATAATCCAACGGGTAGCTCAAGTGGCAAATGGACTTTCTTTATGGAGGAGAATTCTAAGATTACCCTGGTTTGATTTTCACAAGTGACGATCTCGTGCCTTCCAGAACGAATGGGGATTAGTCAGGTTGACTTGGACTATTAAACGAACAGAGAACCTTCAAGAACCAAGTCAGGTTGACCTGGACTATTAAACGAACAGAGAACCTTCCAGAACGAATGGGGATTAGTTGACCTACAGAGAACCTTCCAGAACGAATGGGGATTAGTCAGATGGACCTGGACTATTAAACGAACAGAGAAAGATCCGAATTACCTCGTGGTTTACACCCGAAAAAAAATTACTACCCGATAAAATAGTGTTTTAAAATTTAAAAACGGAAGTGTAGAGTACTTGTTCATCCGTATTTTTCATTCCAAGTATACTTGGAACAGACTATTACTCGATCATAATCGGGAAAGTGAGCAATTTACGAATATAAATATTTATTAGTAATAAAAAGAAAATATTAGTAGTATATCATATGTGAAATATAATATCACATGGCGCACAAGGTTGGCATGCTAGAAGCTAAGGGCTAGTATCACATGAACTAATGTTTTTAAGTTTTAAGTTTTAATAATGCTTTTATGTTTTTTTTTTTTTCTATTGATGAACCGGGGAGCCAAACCTTATAAGTTACTCCGTATATATAAGTGTTCCAAAAGTAGTTTAATTAAATTGTTTATTTATTTAATTTTACTCTTAAAAAGAGCCTACATATTGCGGTTCGTTTTATTACCCAATTTATTTTAATTATTCAGTGTTACCAAATTATCCTGATTACTCAATTTTATGATGGATCTTATCCAATAAAAAATCATCTATTAATTAATTTTTTTCTATATATAGTAATATATAATGTATTACAAGTAATTACCAAATACAATAACCCTAAATAAGTCAAGAATGACTGAATGAATAAACTATATATTAAATGAGTATGATATTCGCCTCAAATCGATCTAACCAATTTGACAATAAAAATTGAAGAATGGTACACTGCGTATTTAAAAATATTGTATAGAAATGACAAATTCAACAGTTTGTTAAAAACTTGAGTTATTTAAAGACTGGTTCGTTTGTCGTTTCCAAACTTTATATAATTCGGTAAAAGAAAATATGTTTAAAAACCAGGAGGATCCAGTTTAGCATTCCATTTAATTTGTTAACTAGAAAATTATTTTAGCATTAAATGATATAGTATATTATTATTGTTGCATGGGTACTAGTACAAATAGATCCCAACTTCAGCTAGAAATAATTCACAGTTATCACACACGTGTAGAGATTTGTAGTGAACAATTTACTTCAGTAATATATTCACCTGGGCCCACATTCAAACCCGACAAGATAGTGAAAGTGTAAATCACATGACTCCAATTATTATACCGTAGACCACGGTCTACAGTGCACTGTGGACCCTGACCTATACGAAGTCTTTTGAATTTTAATTTTGACGGCGACCATTTGTTGTTCAATTCACGTTATAGTTTTTTTTTTCTTTTTTATAAAGCATGTGTATTTATCTTGTATTATGCAATTTTGTACCTTACGCGTATGAATTAATAAAGTAAATATAACATGTGTTTTTGTGTGTTGTGCTGTGCATTTTGTGTCTTGCACTTAGTGCTGTCAATACGGGCTGGCGGGGCGGGGTGGGCCTAAACGGGGCGGGCTAAAAAAACCCGTTCCAAAACGATCCTGGGTTTGATAGGCCCGGACCGCCCCGTCAGTGGCCCGCGGGCTAGGCGGGTCCCCGTCGAAACCCCTTTTTTTTAAAAAAAAATTGTTCATCAAACATCTAACTAATTAAAATAAATTGATACATAAGTCATAACTCACATAAAACATAATAATCAAACATTAAATATTACATAAAGTTAAAAATTCATAGTTTATCAAACATCAAACTAGTCACAACTACAAAGTCAAAAAATATTACATATAATAATAATTTTAAAGTGCATATTTTATATAAAATAAAATAAAATAATGGCGGGCAGCCCGCGGGCCTAAGCGGGCGGGCCAAAAAAGCCCGCTCCTAAACGGTCCTCTATTTTCAAAACCCGCCCCCTACCTAAGTAGGGGCGGGCGGGCCGGGCCGGCGGGCTAAGCCCGTTTTGACGCTCTACTTGCGCTCTGTGTTATTGTATCTTATGTTATGCAATTTTGTACTTTAAGAATATTGATTATGTACCTGAACTAAAAATAAATATAACGTTATACTCTTTATGTGTCTCATGTTATGTAATTCTTTACCTTAAGCGTATGGATTCTGTGCATGAAATACATTAGTAGTTGTGTAACAAACAATATATTGTGTCTTATTTTACGAATTTATGTCTTGTATTATGAAATTCTATGACAATATGACATACATTATCATACATAAATCAGATTTGAGAATAAGTAAATATATAACATGTGTATTTGTCTTGTATTGTGTGTTTTTGTGTATCGTGTTATGAAATTATGTACCTAAAGAGTATTGATTGTGTACCTAGAATAAATTAAAATTTGTGTCGAAACATGAGAAACGGAAAACTACAGAATTATTTAAAGCTTAAATATCAAAATTCGTCGTTTTGATCTAGGGTCCACAATGCTATGTAGACCCTGGTCCACATATAAATTGCCGCGTGACTCAGCGGCTCATTAGGTGGAAGGACTAGTGTCTAGTGCCTACAAGATTGAAACCAATCAATCAGTGAAACTCTCACATTGCGGTTGTCAGAACTTTGTCATGTGTCATCGACTCTTTGCTGACATTTTATAAATATTGTATTATTTACTTATAAATTAACACATTATGTATTTGACTATTTACTATAACTTGTTACTTTATTAGTTATTATTGTGTTTAACAAATTACTTGCTTTATTTGCCGCATGTGGCAACACCTCCACTTGTACATTTATTTCTTATCATTGTCAAGGAGGACCCTCTAAAGCCATTATTCGTTGGTTTTAATAATTTTTACCCCCAATCGTGATAGAAATATGGACCAAGTTACATCAAAACTTAAAAATAAAAGAAATCTGAAATCATTTTCTACATTGTTTAAAAAAAATATGTAATGCTTTTTCATTTTTTTCTTTAATATTTAAAAACAGACACAAATTTTAATTAGTTTTTTTGCATTAATTTGAAACGATTAGGTCAATTATATATTATTAAATTTTGCTCATTTTTCATAATGCCTCTAATTGTACATTACTTACATAAATATTATCTATATTTTTTTATCATAGACACAAAGTCTTGCATCATTAAGGTATATATATAATAATTTAGTATACTTATAGTGATTATTAGTTTATAAATATATATTGTATATATGTTTAAGTATTATAGAAAATTAATATCAAGTTCCGTCCCACTTTTTCATCGTTATATACCTGACATGTTGTAGGATGTCTTTCTTTGTACTATACCAACACAATAAAATGTTTAATATATTTTTAGAAAATTACAAATTAAAAATTAATTCAAGCAAACTAAATAATGAAGTTCCTTTATAAATTCATTAAATACTTTAATACTATTAAACATATATTAAACATTAAACATTAGTAAGTGCCTGAAAAGTAGTATATAATTAGAACGAAGTGACTACACCAACGATGAAAAAATGAGTTGTTAAAAAATCTAAATATTTACAAATAAACTTTAAATACCAAAAAAATCCTCGTCTAAGTCGACTGCGCAACAAAGTAAGGTCACGAGAATATTTGTGTTAACACCAAAATAGAACATCTGTCAAGTCTCCTAAATTCCGCTGTATTCACAATTTAATTCAATTCTGAATGATTCATATAATGAAATTCTTGGCCTAAGAAAGGAAACTTTGCTGGCAGCATGACAACATTATCTTACAAGCTAAAATATAAAAGATGTGCGGACTCTACAATCCTATCAGGTCGGGCGTGGGTCCTTTTAAGCCAATAAATACGTCTTTACTGGGACAAAATAAAATGCGTGGAGATTAATACAAAAGCAAGCCAAGAGATGTTGGATGGATTCAACACGCTTCACACAAAACTTTTTTGTGATATGATGACTGAATTGGCGATATAGTTATCCTTAAAAGTTAAAACAAATGGTGATATGATCAACATTAAGTGAACAAC
>VALG01013869.1:0-16509 GCA_009835305.1 Ipomoea purpurea
GTTCTTTGCTTGCTTCGGTGGAGAATAGATATTTCAGAAGGCTCAATGACTCACAAAAAGACCCTATAACTGTCATGTTGCTATAATTAGGGGATAAATCAGCTTGCCCTGACATCAATAGCAATTTTTGCTCATCAATCACTTGTGCAAATTCAATTAATTTATTCATGTTTGATTCTGCTAGACTAATTCAATATATATATGCTTAGGTTCTGGTGCGGCGAAGGCCGCAGGTGAAATATGCAGTGTAACCTCAACCATAGAATCAACTCATCTTTTTTAAAAAAAAATCACCATTTACGATCAACAACAATGTGCACCGGATGACACAATAATATGCTCTGGAAGGCATAATAATATGCACTAGAAGGCAAAAATGTGCACCGTAAGACACAAAATATGCAACAACTATTGAAAATACTAAATTTAATAAATGGATGGTCTTCAACACATTCACAAACGATCACAATATTCAATTAAAATTAGTATTAGTGACTCATTTGAAGATCAATGCTCTTTAACACCTACGATCTTAAATTGGAAGAAAAAATAATGTGCCTATTAAGACAAAACAATGTGCTTTAGAAGGCATAAAATATGTACTGGAACTCTGGAAAGACAAAAATATGTACTCTTAGGTAGAAAAATATGAAAAATTATTTAAAAGAATAAATTTAATACATGATATTCAACACAAATCATAACAATCACATTATTCAACTAAATTAGTAATTAGTGATATATATATGACACTACGATCAAAACACTGGAAGACACAACCATGTGCACTAAAAGAAACAATGTGCACTAAAAGGCACAATAATGTGCTCTGGAAGGCATAACAATATGCAATAAAGGGCAAAATGTGCACTGTAAGACACAAATATGCAACAACTATTGAAAATACTAAATTTAATAAATGATCTTCAACACAATTCATAAACGATCACTTAATATTAATTCAAATTAGTCATTATGTATTATTTTTAAGATCAAATGCTTTTTAATATATAGTAATATATTTAGTATACTATTATATATATATAATATATTACTATATAATACTATACTTATATATGGTCAGGCTTCCTGTGAGGTATCGGTCTTTCCGTGCGGTAGTGCGCATCCACCTTTGGTTATGTAAAATACCCCCAATCCACATGTGTTCGTAATTACCCATTATGTGTGGTGTCTTTTTTTTTTTTTTTTTTTTTTTTTTTTTTTTTTTTGTGGTGTGTTTTTTATCATTTCATTCTGTGTTGCATTTTTTGAAACACTGTATGCGTGCATTTATACATACCTAATGGGTATGTCAAATTGACCGCACGAGAAGACATACCCCAGGACACAATATAATATATATATATACTATACTATATATATTTATATTATACATATATATATATATATATATATATATATATATATATATATATATATATTGACACCCTACGTTCAAAACACTAGAAGACCAATGTGTCTAAAAGACACAACATGGCACTAAATGCACATAATGGTGCTCTGGAGCTAAACATGTGCTCTGCAAGGATGAAGAATATTGTACACTAAGGCAAACAATATACAATTTAAAGGCACAACAATATGCTCTTGAAGAAACAATAATGGCTCTAGATGCTCAACATAAGCAATGTGAACTTGAAGGCATATAAGGTGCTCTCAAAGATACAACATTGTGCTCTAGAAGACATAATATTGTGCTTTACGAGAAGGAAAAATATGCACCAAAAGACAAAATAAACTAACTTATGTAAACAAAATTACCATAATGCCACTGTGATTTTTTAAAAAACATCTCCAATTTAAACCCTTGATCTGGACTCAATCTACGGATATAATTTAGACCCTAAAATTATACTCTATTTTTTCACCTAAGACAATCGTTTCATATGATCCGTTATATATATATATATATATATATATAATAGTACATAAGAAATCTGTATACTTTGTCTAAATTCTCATATTATTACTGTCGAAATTCGAGTCTTAATTTCTCTTTGAAATATTACATATTGAATCAGTAAGATAAGTCTGTGTCAACTATATTTATTTAACTTATTGTGTGATTAATGAATATATAAAAATTTACTTTTTGAAAGTAAAGAGCGAAGCTAAAGTGGTAACACATTTGAAATAAAAAAGAATTAGGTTAAATGAGCACGTCAGCCACATGAGTGTGGAATTAGTTGGCCAATAAGAATTGTGAAGCTGGTGGACGCGTAGATAGGGTGGAGATCCGCCACGTGTACGGCAAGCCCCAATGATGATCAGTTAATAGCAAGCTGCAACTTTGAATGCGCCAGCTCAGCCATCCACCTTCACCGCTCGCCGCTGCATATACGCCGTATACTACTCCCTATACTATACTCCCTACGCCTACATATACGTGACTTTTATCAAGTGTATACACGTGTTTAGTGACGTGGATTTTTTTGCCTTGGCGCTCTCCCTCTACTTTCTTTCTCCATTCTCTGCTCTCTCTCTCTCTCTCTCTCCCCAGTTCAAAGCACACTTTCATTCTCCTCTCTTTTCTGGACTCTTTTTAGAGAGAAAGTAGAGAGAGAAAATGCCGAACTTTTCACATAACTAGCTTAAAATTTACATTTTCTGGAGCTTTTCTCTCTCCCGAAGCTTACGGTACGTTGAATTTCCTAGAAATTTTATATTTTTTTTTCCAACTTTAATTTCATACTACTCATAATTGATTGATGTTTTATTGTCTAATTTATTTATTTTGACTGCGTTCAACAGTGAGGTAGGAAGTTAAAACGATGAAATGTTTAAGGATTTGAATCAGCAAGGGTGTAAATTTGAGTTAATACCACTATTTTTGCAATAAATTTATGATATGGGATTCTAGATTCTTGTGTGATTTCTAGTTTTATGTTTCCGAGGCATCAGACGAGGATAACTTTGTCCTTTCCTTGTAGGTTATCTTTAGGTTGAGAGTACTGTTATACTTTGTTTCTATTCACTTGATTTGAGTGAAACTCTATTTGGACAATTATGCCCTCAGTTTTGTCTTTACCCTCTAGATTAATTCTGCATGTTCAGATTTCTCTAAACCAGAGAAAATATCTTAAATTACATGTTTTTGGGTAATGGAACGTAAACAAAGAAGACATATGATAGTATTGTTTGGTAAAGGACAAGAGTTTTGTTAAGGATCACTTCACACTGAAACATTTGCTGCAATGGCTATTCCACTTAGCATTCTAGAGCACACTGAATGAAGCTAACTTGGATCTGATCATGAAATGGATGTTATTGCAAGAATTTTGTGTCACAGGATAAAGATATGGCAAGGTAATGTTTCTGGATTGTTTGTAGGAAAATGTTAATTGGATTTTCGAAACTTGTAAGATTCTATAACAAGTCTTGTTTTCCTAGACAATGAGTTTTGAATAAATGTCTCCCCATAACCAGTAGTCTGAAGTTTTATACAAGGGAGGAGTGTCATAGTTTGGGTTTTTGTTTGTTTGTTTGTTGTGTTATAGCAACATATTACTGCGTTTGGTTTTTTCTTTTTTCCTATGTTTTTGTCATGGTGTATCCCTGCTTCAATAGGCTTGAAAGTTATTGCACTACCAGCACTTTCCATGGCATTGTAATGGCGAGCCTGTTGCAATGCCTAAACAAATCATGCTAAAACACACGCTCATATTGATTTATTGCTACATTTGTTCAGCTTGAAGTCTTGCAACTTTTTTTTTAGTAATTACTAGATAATATTTTTATTAAAGTTCATTAGCATAATTTTGACTGGTGACAAGAAAACAAAGTTTTTGCTTTAGCATTGAATTGCTGGAGTATCCAGTTGGCCATAAGCCATGGGAAGCAGCGAGGAAGGGAAATCTTGTAAACCTGAGAAGTCATCTTCACCCACACCGGTAAGCTAAAATTGTGAAAATCATATGTATAGTCTGGAACAACTTTTGTTAATTTGACACTTTTCTTGTATGCATGATGCATCACAGCTAGATTGATTTGTCAATATCTGAATTAACTGATGTATATTTGAATGCCTAATATACTGAGTTGCATATTATTTTAAAATCCATTTCAATTGTTTACAGGAACTGGGCAATATTCATGTGTATCCTGATTGGGCAGCCATGCAGGTACATGATTAAACATATACTTCAACCATTTTGTTGTTCAGTGTGATATTAGCAACTTAAGAAAGAATAATAATCAGGCCTATTATGGACCCGAGTCACTGCACCTGCATATTTCAACTCAGCCGTTGCACCTGGTCATGCTCCTCACCCATATATGTGGGGACCACCACAGGTACTAAACCAAAACCATCAAGATAGTTTATGCTTCTATTTGAATAACTTTTGTAATGTAAATCTTAATATCGTCAAATTGCTGGACACCTAGACAAGTAGGGTGTATATTATATTATTATTATTATTAATTTTTTTTTGTAGCATATTAATTTTCTTATGGAAAAAAAAAACAGAGAGATTAAAAAAAACAATGATGGCTGTTAATCCAATTGGTAATTTGTTTCAGCCTATGATACCACCTTATGGGCACCATATGCTGCAGTATATGCCCATGGAGGAGTTTATGCACCTCCTGGAGTTCCTGTTGTAAGTGTGCATTTATTCACTGTTATTTTTAATATATGGCATCTTATAATAAGCATCATCCTTGTTTGAAGATGCCTGTATCATGACAATTATGCATCCTCGGACTATGTTGATTGTTCAACTGATTCTTTTCTGCATAATTTTAGGGTTCACATGCTCAAGGTCATGGAGTCACAGCGTCTCCTGCAGTTTCTGAAGCAATGGTAAAGTTACATATGCCTTTATGAATTCCCTTTTACTTTTTATTTTATTTCTGTTACCAGAAGTAAGCTTGCTTTAGTGATCACATCAAGGATTGATGGTTTACCATCAAGTACTGAAGTGCAGTACTTATTTGGCATTTGTAGGCTGTTGCTTCTTTAAGTGCTGATACATCTGGCAAGTCTTCAGGGAATACAGATCAAGGTTTGATACGCAAGCTGAAAGGCTTTGATGGGCTTGCAATGTCAACAAGAAATGGCAACACAGACAATAGTGAAGGTGGAGCTGACCAGGAACATTCCCAGAGGTTGGTTGATTTACTTCAGCATTGAAGTTTCAAGTAGAACTGTGGCTCACATTTAACTTAAACTCTTCCTTTCTCTGGTAAAGCCTCTCAAACCACAATACTCTGAACTAACTGTTGTCATGCATTGTAAACAGTGCGGACACTGAAGGATCCAGCGATGGAAGTAATGCAGCTGGGGTAAGTAACCTTATTCCCTGGTTCCCAATCCCTGAACATGTGTGCTTATTTATATGAGCATGAAGAAAATGTCATTTGATCATATTGCTTTCTCTTCATAATCTAGGCCGGTGAAAACAATAAGAAGAGAAGCCGGGAGACTACTCCTACTGACTGTAAGAGTTATCCCTTTCACTACCATTATAATTGACAAAAGAAAACCTATGAAACAAGCATACAAAATTTCCCAAACTGTTAATTTGTTACATTTGGGATATTTTCACCTCTCATAATTGATTAGATTTCTAACACTTTGCAACATATGTAAACCTTTCCCTTGATACCTTTGTTCTTCAATTTTCTGACAGCTGATGAGAAGACACCGACCCGGAGCTATCCAACTCCTGCTTTGGAACTCAGCAGAGCTACTGGGAAGGTGATAGGTATGGCTGTTTCTCCTCATAATGTAGCGGGAAAAGTGATGGGATCTGTGCTTTCCCCTAACATGGCAACTGGACTTGAAATAAAATGTCCTGGTGCAAATCTGAAGGCCAGTCCAACCAATGTTCCACAACTCGGTCCGCAAATGCCAAATGATTCCTGGTTACAGGTACACTCTCTTGTGCCAAGTGGACCTAGTGTGTGTGATGTACTTGATGTAACATATATGTTCAGTACTTGGTACCACATAGAGATTGTGATTTTGCAATACTATCTTTGTATATAGAGTGAGCGTGAGTTAAAGCGTGAGAGAAGGAAACAGTCTAATAGGGAATCCGCTAGGAGATCAAGATTAAGGAAACAGGTAAAGAGCTGAATACCAACTCAGTTAATGCAGTACTTGTGATCAGAGTAGCCTGTGAGCTTTCTCCTTATTCTTTGCTTTGATGTTGTTCTCTTAAGGCCGAGGCTGAAGAGTTGGCCATGCGGGTCCAATCACTGAGTGCTGAGAATATGACCCTTAAATCTGAGATAAACAAACTAACTGAAAGTTCTGATAAGCTGAAGATCGAAAATGCTGCACTAATGGTACGTGCCCATGTTTGTTTTGCTTCTCCTCTGATATCTTTATTAATCGAATTTTAGAAGATGAATGGGGGTTATCTGTTGAAAAAATTGCAGGAGAAACTGAAAAATGAAAAATTAGGAAAGATGGAAGAGCTAAGTTTAGTAAGATTGCTGACAAGAGACCCCAACCAGTAAACTACAGTCAACCTACTCGCAAGAGTTGACAACTCCAGCTCTGTAAATAGGAATAACGATGAGGAAGAGGAAATGTATGAGAATAATAGCTCCGGAACGAAACTCCAACTCACTGACAGGAGTCCTAGAACTGATGCTGTGGCAGCTGGATGAGATGATGAAGCAAACTACGATTTTTGTTGTCAAAAGCTTCATTTGATGGTGTAATTTTGGCATAATTTATGAGCCCAGAATTACTTCTAACTGTAGAACAAGATCTAAACTAAAAGTCATGGAATCTGATTTTTGTAATACTGTAATGTAGCACTTGGCAGACTGAGATGTGTTTTTTCTCTGCTATTCAGAGTGCCATCCGGGCCATGATAGTAGCTGTATATTTACTAAATTCAACGTTCTATAAACTACTCTCAACAACTATTAATATATAATATAATGGATTGGTTGTCGTTTCTTCACTGCTTGGAATACACGACAACTGAATGTGAGTCTTTACTGTACTGTACATGTGTGATTATATTATGGCTTTTCTACTTAGTACAGATTATTGTGTTAGATTTAGTTTAATTACAAGTTGTTGCCCTTTCCCAAGCTAGTTGCGATTATGAAGCTGTGTTTTTTCTCATAGAAACTAACATAGAAGGTCTAATGAAATTGAAGAGATATATATGCGTAGAACAATCTCATCGATTCAAAAAAATTTTACAAGTATGATAGATCAGTAGGGGAAGAGAGAAGGAAAAAAAAAATGAAAAAAAAAAAAAAAAAAAAACAAGTTTTATGCCACCGGTTGGTGTGTGTACACCTGAGGTTATATATTCTTTTAGAATTTTGGTGGGGTTAATGTTGAGATGGAGGAAAGAGATGAGATAAAAGAGAAATTGATGAGTTCCGACAATCTGTCTTTTGTGGGGTCTATTAAAAAAACAAAAAGCAAATATAAAGCGCTATGCTGCACGTTGTGCATACAGTATGCACCCAATCAGGGGGCCATAAATTGATTTTTTTTTTTTAAAAAAATAATTACTCCATATTTTGTTTGTTTTTTTTTTTTGTTTTTGTTTTTGTTTTTGTTTTTGTTTTTGTTTTTGTTTCTTTTGGCTCTCTTCTTTCTCTTAGTTGGCCTCACAAAACTTAAGAAAAAAATAATTATCTGCTGAGATTAATGCTTTAATTTTTTCTTTTCTCTGCTTTCATTTCTTTCCTCCAACTATTCTAAAAAGTTAAAAAAATTCACAAAAAAACTCTCTTGGAGATACTTTTAGGGCATCTTCAATGAAAGGAGAAAGAGAGAGAAAGAGGAAGGAAGGGGGAGAAAGAGGGGGGAGGGAGATCATCTCCATTCTCTGGAGATACTTTCTTCTTCAGAGACTATCTCCAGACTGCGTGGCGCGTGACGCTCACACGTCACAATTCACTCGCAGAGGTTGGGGACGACGGTGTCCCCACCTTCTACTTTATATAATTTTTTCTAAAAATACAGCAACCTCAAGAGGCCGTTACGTTGTTTGTTAAATTATTTTTTAAAATCTTATTTTTACTTTTATTTGTATATTTCAATTTTAAAAAATTTAATTGTATTAATAATTGTTCTTATATTTAAATTTTTGTATGTTACGGAATGTTAATTTGTCCGTACACGATTTCAATACAAATTTTAATCTATGAAATTGTATTTTGATTATTTAATTAAATTATATTTTATATAATTTAAAAAAATTATTTTATTATTTAACCTATTTTTATTAAAATCGAAATTATAATTATAAAGTTGAAATTATTAATATAGAAAAGGTAGTGTATAAGAGTGAGAAATAGTAGGAACTAAAAAGAAGAAAATAGAGATTATAAGGTGATGTAGTAGAAGATCAGTTGGACGCACAAAATGAGAAAATAAGGTAATGTCTTTATTAATGTATGAGGACTAGCTAATTTTGAGTTTCGAGGGGAGAATTGGACACAAATAATTCGAATAGAGAAAGCTAAAATAGACGCAGCGACCTCAGTTCCGACAGGCTTCCGTAGAAATATGAAGTATTATTTGCACAGTTTGATTGAATCTCACATGCAACATTAATTATTATTTTTTGTGATACTTAACCATTTGAAAAAGGTTTTCTCCACAAAATTGTTACCCGAGGGACTAGCAGAATGTATTATATATTATAACAACTTGCATTGCTGGTTAGGCTCTAGACAAACCACGAAGCCTGAATGAATTGAATGAGCGGTGCCGTAGTTCTCCAGAAGACAGCAAACCAATTTTATTGAATAGTTGGTGAAGATGGAGAGTTTCTACGTTTGAATCATATGTATGTGATGGATATGTTACACCCGAACCGATTCGGGGTAGCACAACGGACCCGAAGTACTAAGGTAGAGTTCAAAACACCTCGACCCAAGGCACCTCAGTCCAAGCCGTTTCGGCGATAGTGGGCTCGAGTGGAATGGCTCAGCCTTACCCGAGCTCGGCCTATAACGGGCTCGGGTAATGGAGCTCGGTCATACCTGAGCTCAGCACGGCTGACTCGTGATCCGGTCTTGCCCGGGCACAATCAGCGCAGAGATCCAACCTCCCACCATTTTAAGGAAGCGGTTGAGAGGTGTAGCTTATATAAATACCATTCACCTTGTCTCATTAAGACACATTCTTATTATCTTACATACTTTGTCCTAACAAATCGTTGTAATAGCATATTTATGACATTTAATATAATATACGGTTCCTACAACCTTACGACATTGTGTTGTCTATTTATTTATTTACTATTCACATTTTTATTTGGGTTTAATAATTCGGGTCACTCTAGATTAATTAAATCCATCAGTATGTAATATGTATGTATGCTCATCTGTTTATCCACAGAATTATTGTATTTCTTGCTTTTATATTATGTTGGTGTCTGTGTCATGTGAGGGTTGTTGTCTCATGTCTCCCTCCAAAGCCACACCTTCTCTACTCTCCATTTAACAGTGTTTGACAACAAAATTAAAATTGTTTGGTAAATAATTTTTAAAAAATATGTTGGAAAATAGCTTTAAAAGAGCATAATAAGTTGCTATTAGGTGGTACAAATATTAGTTGAGTCCATTTTTAATTTGGATCGGGTCAAAGTAGATTCGTGTTCTTCGTAATGAGATAAAGAGATTGATATATTGTACACTCAAAACAGATAATGAGTGAATGAAAAATTGATTCACAAAGTAGACCCATTTGAGTTGGAAAAATGAAAAGAAAAGACTTTAACATTTGTCTCCTATTGATTTGAGAAGTGAGTTTGCACCACTATTTATACAATAACCTTTGTAAATTTATTGAATTGTATAACATAGAGACTGTCTCTTGCGTGCAAGGATTGCTTATCCAATCTCAAGCTTGGAAAGACTTGAGTCATGGAATAGCTGCATTTTAGGCTATACAAAGAACCAAAAGATTATGTCCAAGGTGATTTGCAGTGATCGAAATTTTGTAGCTAAACATACATTTCTGCCCAAAATAAAAATAAAAAATTACGCATGCCAAGGTGAAATCATTATTGCGTGGACCGTAGTCCACACAACTATGTGGTTTACAGTCTAAAAATGTATATAATATATTATTCTAACTCATTCATAAAATATATGTGTTTTGGAGCATTATTAATTAATAGTGGGAACAGAAGTAATTGTGACAAATATAAGTGTGATACAAAAATTTTGGTACGTTTTGTGACAAATAGTTGTTGGTCACTCTGTTTTATATATCTGTGACAACTTTCTTTTGTCAATAAAATAAATTAGAAATGAGATACGATTGTGAGAAATATTTAATTTGTGGCGCTCTATTATTTCCTAAAAAAATTACTAAATATGTAAACAATAATTGTGTGAACTCAAGTTTTGTCCTATGTTATAATTATTGTGTAAGTAATTATTGTTAAGTGGGATTTGTCACTATAATTAAATAGAATTAATCTTTGTGTGAAGTTATGTTGTAATTAATGTTTGACACTAAAATTGCATTCAAGTTGGTGCCAAAGTAATTTGTTGTGAACTAAATATTAAATATTTATGATCATTAAAATCAACTAGTTAGTGATTCTTAAAATAAATGTAATTGTGAAAATTAAATACATTTTATTTTTGAGAATAATTTTCTTTTTGTCAAATATAAGTTCATTATCATTTATGAAAGCTATCTAACAAACAATTTCACAAGTCAAATTGTTTCAATTCATTCTAATACAAATGTTTAAAAACTCATACTTATCACTATTGACTTTAAGAAAGATATGACAATAGATAACAAGAACTCGGTTAAGCGTGCTTGACTTACAAGATGGGTGACCTACTGGGAAGTAAGCATAGTTGCGACGCTAAAATCTATCAATTGGTATTAGAGTTGAGGTCAAGATTCAAATCGATCCAAATAGGCTAGGCGTAGGTCGAGCCTGTCTAGTCCCGGCGGGCAGGGTAGGGGTCGACCGGGTTGGCCCGAGTTCAACTAATTTATTGAAAAATAAGTACAATTATTGTGACTAAAGTGTTGTCACTAGATCATTTTTTTGTAATAACATATTTGGTCGAAATTAAACATTTATTGTGAAACTAATCGTTATCACTCAATATTTACTTTTAGTGTAAGTAAATATTGTCACAAAAGTAGTGAGTAATTGTGAAAACTTTTCAAAAGTCGTCACTATACAATAAGTGACGGAGGATATAGTGACGACAGGTGATGACTTCAAAAATTGGTCACTAATTTCAATAGTGACCAAAATTGATAGTTTCGGTGACAACTTCTGTTGTCACTAAATGTAAAATTTCTTGTAGTGAGACTTTATCATCACTACCAAAAATGAAATGTTTCATACAATTTTGTAAAGACTAAAGACTAAAGACAAAGAAACTAATTATAACAAATAGTCATTAATAATGTATTTGTTGACTATTTTGGTGAGACTATACAAATAAACATGTTTAGTTTAGATAAAAGCTGCCCCAAAGCAAAAATATCCAATCTACTTCATACAATAAAAAAATTTACTTTCAATTGTGATGTTAGGTATGCCTTTTTTATCAATGGTTTGCCACCTGGTAGATAAAAATAGTCAAGGGAATATTGTTGGACACTAAATCCTTGATTTATTGGGAATCATTCTTATCTTGAGCCACTTCCTGTTTTAATATGCTAGCTTAATATCTTATTCAGCCAATATTGCTAAGCATATACTATATATAATATATATATATAACTAATATAATCATACATATATATATGGTAAACTTAACCTT
Source organism: Ipomoea purpurea (assembly GCA_009835305.1). Lineage (NCBI taxonomy): Eukaryota > Viridiplantae > Streptophyta > Magnoliopsida > Solanales > Convolvulaceae > Ipomoea > Ipomoea purpurea. Next base: position 11,761 of record VALG01013869.1, read on the forward strand.
CTAGTATGGGCTTTAATATATACTTTGTTTATTTTAATCCTTCTAGCCGAAGCTCATGTAGATACTCTTGAGCCTATAATAAAGCCTACCCATATCATAGGGCCCATATGTTGTTCTTGAATACCCTAATACATACACATGAATATATATAACTCATCTTATCCCTACAAGACTTGACCTAGATATTTCCTACACACTCCCCTCTCTATCCTCACTTCCCCTTATACACCCAAAATAACTCTCATCTTCCAACTCAGAAAAGAAAAATTTCATTTCTACTTCATTGAGTTTAGGTATGGTATGATCTATCCTCTTACACTTTCTATTAAGTCCTTCCTCTTTCTCTTAATCCTCCTTCTATTCTTATTTGGGTTTTGGGAGTTTGAAGAAGATCAAGTGGTGAGTGAGTTGCTAGGATGATCTAGAGGAGCTTGTGGTGTTGCTTGGAGGTGTTTATTAAGCTAAGAGGTAACCCATGTCATACAAAATCTATTTCTCCTTGCTATGTATGATTTCTTGTTGTTCTTGGGTGTGAAATGCATATTCTTGTGTATATGCTTTTGTAGAGCTTATATCTAGGGTTCTTGATGTATTTGTAGCTATTTCTTGTGTTCAAGTCCCTTTTGTTGTTCATTTGAGTATTGAAGTGTTTGGACTTGAATTTGTGCATTCTTTGGGATTTTTCCCGAAGTAGGGAATTTCTTCTACAGGTGTACCAGCGGGTAGTTCAGCGGGCCTTCACCACCCGCGTGTACAACTGTACCAGTGGACAGTTCAGTTGGGCCCTTCACCACCATCATACCGTCTGGGACGGTGTATTGATTTCTTGCTTTCGTTTGCTTGATCTAAATTGTGTACTTGTGTTGTCTTTTAATTGATGTTCTAGAAGTTAGAGCGATGATTAATTCTTTGTAGTGTTTGGGTCTTGAAATATGGTTGTAATAATATTTTGATTCGTTGATTCTAAATGAAGTTTATGTTTCGTTATGATGTTTGTGACTATCTTGTTGGCTTGCTGATGTCTAGTTTGCTTATTGGTACTTATGTATTTTGTTTGTGTTACCATCCTTGTATCTTGATTGATTGGGTCTGTGAGCCTATCTACTTCGTTGTAATCTTGACTGGAATCCTTGATACCGTTGTGTGATTTAGAGTTCTATTCGTATCTCTTTGGTGAATTCCTTTCATTGTGATCTTTCGTTGTGAACTGTAATTCGTTGTACTTTATCCTTGTTGTTATTGTTAAGCTATGTAAGAGCTTACCGTTGTTGTCACAATTCTTTGTGGGAATCTATACACTTTGTCTTATATCTTATGATTCTTGTGTATTGACTCCGTGTTTGTGATGAGATCGTTAGGAAGTGGAAGTGATGGGGATTATTTGTATTTGATATGTGTGGCGAATCTGGCTTCTGTTATGCAATGGAGTCATGTTTGGTTTCGGGAACTTGCAGGTTGGATTGTACACCCCGTGTTATGGCTTTATCAGTTAATTATTTAAGTTAATTCTGTTATAAATTAAATCGGAAATTTTCTTAATTGGTTAGATTCCTTTATTAATTTAATGTGGTTCACATGGATCAATGGACCTTGCTAACTAGATATTAAGCCTATTAGGAATAAAGAGGAGTAAACATTTTATAGTAGATTCTATAGGGGAATTCACTAGGACTTATAACTGTTAGGAATAGAAAAGTGGATCTTGTAATATTTTTCAGTATTCTGATAGGATTCTAACGTCTAATAGGGGATTAGAAGTAATTGAACCATTACTACACATTAATTATATTACACGAATTATCTTCTAGGATATTCCCACACCAAGCCTATAGAGATAAAGAATTGATCTTGGGAGACTTAATAGCAGGGAGGATTAATTAAGGCTTAAGAGTAAGTCATGTTGGCAAAACCTTAATTTCTTGCTATATTTATTTATTGGTCTTTGATATGTATGTGTAATTATGTGATTGAGTCTTGATAGAGCTTTGATTAGGGTTTAATTGTGTTTATTTGATAATCTTGATGTTCTTGATATTTGTGATGGATTATATCTATGATATTTTATTTTCAATTTGTCTAGAGCCTAGGGTTTTATCTGATTTCGTATTATGAGTGTTTTTGGTATACTTTGGTGACATTATGCATGATCGGGGTATTGAGTCTAGCTAGGTTTGTATTTACGGGTTTGCATATAGATCTTGATGTTCTTGTGGTTCCGGACGTCCTACAAGGTGCTATATGATTAATGTGGATCTGGCTGTTTAGAATCGTGTTAGAACGTATCTTGGTATAATTCTCAGTTTATCACGTTATGTCATACGTGGTGTTGTCTTATGTATTTAATGTGTTAGACGTGGTTTCAGATTCCACGGAGATCCGGACGAAGTTGCTGTGATCAATGGGGGTAGGTGGGGGCAGGGTGCCCCCACCTCCGTGCCCGTCGACTATTCCAATCCAGCGGGCGGCGACTGCAGTGGCAAGTCGCTAGAACAGTAGGCGCCACTCGGCGGGTGGTCCTCCACCCGCACCACACACCGTGGAAAGGGGGGTGTGGTTAGTGATATTTTTTCCCGTTTGTTGTTTCCTATATCCGATGTACCTCCGTTTGTCCGTGTATGAGCTCGTTTGGTGTTTTGGGTTCGTTCTACTGATTTGTCTGTATACGTGTCATTGTCGTTGGTCTTGATTGTTATTGATTGTTAATAATTTGGGTTGATTTGATGGTGATGAGTATCTAGTCATTGGCAATGGCCGATGTGAATGACGATGATGAGTTTGTGTATTGGTGGAAGTGAATTGTTGGGGTTGGCACCACTTGTGCCGGTTATTGTCTAAAGGTAACATGCCTAGTAGTTATGTGATAAGGCCGAAACCACTTCGACTAGATTGCCGTTAGCTGGAGTCCGAATATAAGTGATGGGTGTCATTTCGGGGTATATGCGCTGACCCCTTGATATTTGCCTAGGAGGTGAAGATATGTGAATGACAATTGCCCGACACCATCTTGATATGTTGGTGGTTTATAGGTGGTTTGTTGTGGGGCTGTAGTTTGGCTCGAAGGAATCAGGGGAGGCGATATAGATGGCTGGGTATAGGTTGGAACTGATATAAGACGACGTTGGGAGCTACAAGGTGGAACTGATATAAGGACGAGGGAGCTCAAGGTTGGAACTTGGTTATGGTTGGAAGATGGATTGTGTGCTTTGATGATTACTGGCTACTGTTGCTTGATGCTTATGTTCTCTTTTATTAATTTATAATGTTATGTCTGTCTGTTTTGTCTTACAACGGTTCTTAGGATGCATATTGTCTTTATGATTATCTATATGTTGATCCTGTTATAGGTGTCTTGAAGTCTTGGACTTGTATTTAAATTAAGTCTCGTAAGTTACATAGTGTAATTCAGTTTCAAATGCTTTTCCTATATCCTACCTATATTGTAGTTTAAGCGTGGAGTGAGTTACTAGCATTATTCGCTGACGGTTGTTACACGTATTTTTCAAGGATAGTTGAGTTAGCTTCGGAGCGGCTAATTGGAATCGTGGACTTAGTTAGATAGCTCTAGCTTGATGAGATGATTGCGTGCTTGATTTGTATTTAAGATATTACATGTGGTTAAATGCTTTGTCAGTTATTTAGGCCTGTGCATCTTGAGTTCTCATAGCTCAGATATGCATAGCACCCCGAACTATTATGTTTAGCTTATGCCTGTTTGAGAATAATAAACGATTAGCTTTATTTGATAGGTTTTAAATATTTTAAAATTAGGTGTTTACAGTTTGGGTCATCAAGCCTAAGTTTGCGCATACAAAAAGAATAGGAAATGCCTTTAGCTAGACATAGTTTTATCTTTTTTTTTCCTTTATAACTCTTCTATTTTTTTTTTTTTTGTTATTTTATTGCTTTTTTATATTTTTTTTTTGGGACATTAAGCTTGAACTACTAGGTATTACATACTTGGATGTTAAGAGTTTGACTTTAGAATCTAGGCTGATCTAGGTTAGGCACTCCTAAGTTGAGACTTTAAGATGTTAAGTTTTCCTAGGTGTTAAATATTAGGACTTAAGATCTTAGGATGCGGCGGTGAGGTGTGAGTTTATCTATCATCTTCTGCTTAACTTCTCCTTATCTAATTTCTGTGCCTTGCTTAGATTCCATAGGTTTCGCATAAGGCAAGGATGCGAACCCTTAATTATCGTTAGATCTGTTGATACCTGTGAAACACCGATGGCGCAACGAGGACCAGTCGAGAACCTCGAGCTCCTAACAAAATTCGTTACCAGAACTACACAGTTGACCTCAGGGTCACCCGATGTGGCTCGCAAGTTCGAGCATCGCCCACCTATCTCGCAGGGGAAAGGAATTCCTATACGACCCTCGACAATGGATCCGACGTTTAGACAGATCTTTGAGTAGTGGAATGCCGGAATGCCCAGTTATTTGATCTGCAAAAAAAACAGATGCGTACGTAGTCGGGAATGTCGACAGCTAGGGTAGCCAGTAGGGTCACAGATGTCTGAAGAATAGCACTGTTCCACCGTCTTCGAGTTTTTACGCGGTGCGCATAAATGCCTGTTGTTCCGGTCTGACCTGAGTGTAGTGCTTGCCACGGGCGTGGTGCTACATCGGGCAGGTAACAATGGGACCTCTTGAACTAGAGGTAGATCCGGTTACCACTGGATTGAGTGTGGTTGCACACGACGTCGGACCCCCAAGGTAGCGTACTTGCTACCTGTTGGGAGTTATCCT